>SCHK01106549.1:8865-23932 GCA_004124795.1 Poropuntius huangchuchieni
GCTATCTATTTCTTATCTTTTTATAATCTGAAGAACCTTATTTCACTTTTGTGAAACAGAAAGGTTCTTCAGATGTTAAAGGTTCCCTTATGGAATCATTTAGACAGGGTTCTTCTATTTTGAAGCACCTTTATTTTTAAGAGTGTATAGGCCTAGTGTGACAACATGCTGTGCATAGACACATAGGCTATACAGAAGGTTTCTGCTAGTAAATTTATGTAAATATCTAAATCTTATGTAAAAATCTAAATGTGAATTTGGGCGAAATAAGCCTTTATTTATGTATAGGCAGAAGTTAAGCAATACCAAAATCAATATTAAGCTGTTGTCAATGTGTTACTATTCATTAACTTTTTGTTCGTTTGTCACTTTTTATGTAAATTTCTATTTTCTTACGTATTATTTTAACTTTGTTTCTATATTTTTTGAGTAGATAAATAGATACAGGTGGTGAGGACAAATGTTAAAACGTCGCTGTGGGGAAGTGTTACTTTTCTCAACGCTTGCTATTCGGAGCCAATCATAACTGACTAATGGTAAGCGCTGAGGGATATTTCTAAGTTTTATTTAAAGGCCTACTGTAATTTTACCATACTTTTAACAAACTTGATATACGCTTTCACTATATTTGGTTATGTGGGGAAAGATGTATATCATCCCTGCACATCCCTGCACTCTGTTAACTCTTTGCACGCTTTAATCGACACAGTATCTGTGTTGCCGGGCCGAGGCGCTCCCCCGGTCGGCGGAATTACGTACAGCCGCCGGATTGAGTTGAGCGCGGAACACGTCCGCTCACACTCCTGTGCTTTCGCTTCCTTCATTGGCAGGATAAGCAGCACACTGCAAGCTACTGTGATGGGCTGCTTTTGAAAAGACATAAATACACTTCAGTCTTAAATAGTGCCGATTAAACTTAGTAGATCCACAAGGACCGCCCGAACCTTGAATTTAACAGTATTGACAGAATGACGAGAAAAGGTTTGTGCTTTAACTGATCTACTTTTGTCAGTGTTGTGGATATAGTTTAGCTTGCTAACCACATAGCCAACTAGCCGACAACAATCTGACTAGCTCAAACAAAAGACTTGATTCCTTTTGTCCCTAAAATACTTTTTTGTTTTATGGATATGCTGGGGTTTCAGTTAATGATATGTAGCCAATGAAAAATTAAACAATAGAAGCTGACCACACAATTATTTTCATAAGATTTTGTGTTTGCATTATGGCTAACCAGATTCTTTTGCCATATTGACCAAGCCCAGAAAACAATCTGATTTAAACACATGCACATAACTGAATAGCAAAAAATAAATAAACCTGTTAATGTGTATAGTTAACATTTTAATTTCAGTGTCCTAAGCTATATTGGTTGTCAACTCAATTTAGGAGCATTCATTTCGGATTTGAACTCACTGAACTTAAGTTGTGTTGTAAATATCGTAATGATGTTTATCGTAATGACAGTCTATAGTTCAATCAGTGTTATTAAGAAGTCACATAGCTGTGAATGCTGGGCATATGTCATTATATATATTTTTATTTACATTTGTTCTGATAATGTCATAATGTACTGATCTTATTTTAATTAGGGACTGATGAATGCTTATGAGAGGATTGAAATGGCAAAGTTTATCATGTGATAGATATGTATTTATATTCACAGGTTGGGATGAGGAGCCCTTGGATCATGCTGTAATGTCACAGTAAAACAAACTGGTATCTTCAGTATTTACCTGATACATGTGTACAATGGCATCAAGAAATGAAATTCAAGATATTTACTAAAGTTTAGGTGAGTTGGAGGATGGTGTGCAGTTTCAAATTTTGTTCTGTAAATTTTTGTTGTTGTTTTTAATTGTTTGATTAAGACTAAAATATAGTCAGGTGGATTTGTCTGTTGGTTTACTAAAATACAACTAATGTGCCCTTGACTATACCTTGTCAACAAGGGCAAGTTCAGACCTGCCTATCAGGCCTGTGCCAACAAGCCATTTAGTGACTACATTGGACTTAACCGATTCTGATGTTTTTTGGCATCATCAAGCACAGCTATATTTAGAGTGATAGTTTCTCGTAAGCATTTTCATGGGTTTAAAAACACATTTTTGTGATGATGTTCTGTCACACTGCAGACTAGATTGTGATATTGCACGCTTCCGGTGTCATAGGTTTCATAAAGCTTATATTCTTTCATTTCCTTCCTCCACTTTGACACCTAAAAGCGTTTTGATAGATTCTGTGCCCTGAGTTGGGGTTAGCAATGACTCTCATTTGACCACAAAATGGCTTGCTGATGGCAAAGTCAAAGATTTGATATTTTCAGGTCAGGAGGAGAAGCAGAAATTGCTGCCGTTTATTTTTCTTAAACGGTGCCTTTGCTCTGTGTTTCCATAAGGGTTAAGTGTTGAAAGCTTTGGGACCGTCAGCGCTTCTTGTAGTGGGGAGTGAGCTGGCCATGTCAGGGGTCCCAACCCCTCCTCCTCCAGGAGAGATGTCCAGTGGACCTGTGGCGGAGAGCTGGTGCTATACCCAGGTGAGATAGACTGACAGATCAGGCAATCATATACAGGCTTTGCTGAAGTATTTTAGAATCTGTTTATATAACAGATCTCGGCTTCGTGATTGTTTACATCACTGCAAAATGTAAACTGCATTATCACACAGCTCTAAACGGGTCTATAAAGTTGGATATATATTGCATGCAGCTTCATCCTTACAAACACAGTACACTCACATGAGTCAATTATATATGGTATAGCAAATTTTTCTGTTGCATTGCAAAATGTTATCGCCCAACTCTTTATATAATGTAGGCAATGTAAGTATGCCCAACTTTATACATACAGCATTTTCACATACGGTGATATGTACTATATGTACCTTATAGCAAACCTTAATTGCTTGATTTCTTGTATAGTTGCAAAATGTAAGCTACGGTATGTTATCACCCAGCAGTAATCTGCTAAATACTATATAGGAATGAAGAGTAATATGAAGAATATTAAAAATATTATGATTTCTGCTTTAAAAAAAAAAGCACTATGCTAATAAATTTGACTTGACTTGAAATTTGACCAGTCTTAATATGGCTCTCTAAAATGACAATTGCTATATATCTTGAGCAAATGCATATGTTTTGATCTCTTGCTTGTTATGGCGCTGTGCACAGTTTGATCTAATGGAGGGTAATCAGTGCATTAAAGCAGATAGGGTGACACTTTACTGTGCAAGTGATAATGAAACTCAAGCAGTCATCATAATGTGGTCATGCTGGTTTATCAGATACGGTAAAATGATACTGAGACAAATTTCCGACGGGTAAGACTTAACCTCAGGCAAATGCAATGCAAAGTTGAATAGGAGCTATTTAGTTGATTACAAATGAATTAGATGTTAGTAAAAAGACATATTTTGAAGTGGAAAGCTGCCTGTTCATTTGTTCTTGTAGCATTTGGCATGTTGTTGTCTAGGAATGACTGCTCATCGGTATGTTTGTTGACTGTTATCAGTTTTCATTGATGGTAATCTTTGATGATCTTGTAGGTCAAGGTAGTGAAATTTTCCTACATGTGGACCATAAACAACTTCAGCTTCTGTCGAGAAGAGATGGGTGAAGTATTGAAGAGCTCTACCTTCTCCTCAGGGCCTAATGATAAGATGAAATGGTGAGGAGCCTACGCATGTGTTTGTGTGTGTTAAAATGTTTTTCACGCCCATAAAAAATCTTTATCTCTCGGCATCTTTGTCTATCTTCAGGTGCCTACGGGTCAATCCGAAGGGACTCGATGATGAAAGTAAAGATTATCTATCACTATATTTGCTACTAGTTAGTTGTCCAAAAAGTGAAGTCAGAGCCAAGTTCAAGTTTTCTTTACTGAACGCTAAACGGGAGGAGACAAAAGCTATGGGTGAGAACTTTGACTTTGCCTTTAATTAGAAAAACAAATTATTGGAGTCATGTTGGTTTTAGTCCTGCATAGATTTGTAATGTCAAGTGTCATTATTGTCTGATTGCTTTTGGTTTATGACTTACTGCTTACTTCTCTACCCAATGCAGAAAGCCAAAGAGCCTATCGGTTCGTCCAAGGCAAAGACTGGGGCTTCAAAAAATTTATTAGGCGAGATTTTCTGCTTGATGAAGCAAATGGGCTGCTACCAGATGATAAACTCACGTTATTTTGTGAGGCAAGTATGCGTTCACTTCATAATCTATCCGGTACCTCAAACTCGAACCTTCCATGCATAATTGCATTGGTTTGGATCAACCCCCACCTGATTATTCATTTTAAAATGCATTATTTATCCTAAAGCATTTTTAGGTGTTATGCAATAATAAATTGTTTTCTGTGAGGTCAAAAATGTGTGCAAGTGGTCTAACTGTCCACTGTGTCATAACAATGTGAGTGTTTTAATATGAAATCAACAAGGAATTCAAACAAATTCAAATATTACATTTCTAAGAACTTTACATTTGCTTATTTAACAATTTTTTTTGTTTAAATAATTCCTATTTTTTATAATCTCAGACATTCTTATTTATCTTTGTCTCATTTGCAGAACAAATCTTTTGGCTTTTGCTTGATCCAAAGAGTTACTTCTGTCTTTTAGTTACACTGACATGGTCATTGGGGTGATTTATTATTGATTTTTTTTCATAGAACATGGAAATGTGGAACATGCAAAATGTGTTTTTCTCTTCAGAGGTAGATTGCAGATTGAATTTCCTGCACGTAGCACGCTCTGATCCGTTTGTATGAATATGCTAGTAGCCGTTTGACAGCTCGCCCTTCTCTTCGGAACGTAGCAGGATAGAGACGTCACCTAGAGCGGCAAATGAAATGGGTTGTCAAATGAATTTACTGTAACACAATTATGAGTCTTGCTTGAAAAATAGCCGACATGCCTGTTGAGATCCGCTGCAGGGTTTAATATTTGCAGGGAAATTGGCAATATCACAAGGCAAAGTTGAAACGAAATGCAAATTGCAGATAATATGTTTTCCCTCATTAATTGGACAGTTTTTGTAGATGATTATTACCAGAAAAACTATTAAACAACTGCAGGATGCTTTCATCAGCTGAGTTTCTGATAGCTGCAGTTGTTTTTCATTTTGCATGAAAGTTTTCTTTTTTTTTTTTTTTCCCCTCTTTCATTCACCTCCATTTTGCTCAGCACTCTTGAATATTTTAGTAGCAGGCCAGATTGCTAGTACTCTAAATGAGTTTGTCAACATTGTATACAGAGAATGTATAAATAGGAGCACTTAGTCAATTAGCACCTGCATTTTCACTGGCCAGTCTCCATTGGTGTTGAAATCACATAATTAAAGCAAAAGTTTGCTCACAAATAATTATTTTAAGCACTCTAACATTTGAGGTAATGTTTTGTCTTGGATGACGTCATTGCTTTTATTTGTTTGCTGTCAAATTTTCCCTTAACACGCTTTTATACAGTTCAGAGAAGTAAATGAATCCTTTTAAGCAGAAGACTTCAAAAATTTGGGATCTCTTTTCACTTGAGTTTTCACATTTCGCATTCACATTGAGGCCACATTCCCTCTGCTTTTGACTAATTCAGTGACTTTAAAATAATCATTAATTTTATTGTAATTATGAAATTAAAATATTAAATGAAAAAAAAACATTATCGTGAAACTAAAATAAATGTCTAATTTGATGAAAAATGACTATTTAATTCAGATTTAAAATACTAATATTTACATCTTAATATATTTATTTTCAATCAGTAAACCAAGGTTTTGTTTTTTGTTTTTTTTGATGGGTTGCTACTTTCAAAGTGAACCTTGGCATCATGTTGATTTGCAGACATGCAGCCCATGATCTCAGCATCTTTAAATGGCTCGATTCACAGTAAATGAACCAAGCTGTTGTCAGAAACTAAAAACACTGTATCGTAAACTTCACATGTGTAAATACCATGCTTCACATTGACACTGATTATTTACTGAATCAAACTAAGCTATATTGCTCTATTGAACTGCAGCCCTAACTGGAAGGTAACATACATAAAATATGCATTAAAAACATGGTATAGTAAATAACAGAACAGTATGATTGCTTTTCAGTGAATCACGTTGCATAGCCAGACCGAGTGGTTTAATTGGTCTTGTAATGTGTGTTAATTAGGTAAGTGTTGTCCAGGACTCTGTGAACATCTCCGGACAGTCCAACATGAACATGTTGAAGGTTCCGGAGTGCCAGCTGTCCGATGACCTGGGTAACTTGTGGGAATGCTCACGCTTCACGGACTGCACTCTATATGTGGGAGGGCAGGAGTTCAAAGCCCACAAATCCATCCTGGCAGGTGAGTCTAATCCAGACCCCCAGCCCTGCTGACGACATCAGCTCCATGTCCTCCTCTCATCCCAGCGACGCTAGCTCAGCACCCACCCTTCTGAGGGGTTGTGTTTGTGTGACCTTGGCAGTATAGTGTTTTTTGTTTTTTTTTCTTTTACTTTCTGAGGTCGTAATTCTTCAATATGACAGATCTAGATTCATCACTGAAAATCCACAGTGTGATCCACTGCTAATGTCCTCAAAGGACGACTGGGTTCATGAATGTGACTTCTGCCTCTTTGTTTCTTTTTTTGCCTGTGTAGATTGACTTACAGGTCAGAAATAATCAAATGAAAACTGGACACTTGTGTTTTTCTTTTGTTTTTTTTTTACTGTGACCACGTATCGAGAGACGCTCATATAATGTGACTGACAGATTTATTGCTTTCTTGACAGCGAGATCACCGGTTTTTAATGCCATGTTTGAACATGAAATGGAGGAAAGTAAAAAGGTATGCATCTGATGCTTTTTTTATATTGCGATATTGGTTTAGATATGAACTTGTACGCTGCATAACGGCAAACATAAGCTACTTTGTTTTCTTGCAGAACCGAGTGGACATCAGTGATGTTGAACCAGAGGTTTTTAAAGAAATGATGGGCTTTATTTATACCGGGAAAGCACCAAATTTAGAGAAAATGGCTGATAGTTTATTAGCCGCAGCGGATAAAGTAAGTCTGAAGTTTTATTAAGTCTTGAAATAACATTAAATGCGTTGACTTGAATTTTAAGCATCTTTTGTTGTGGTTTTTTTTTTTTTTTTTTTTTTGGTAAGAAATGTTTGCCATCTGGGGATACACTACCATTCAAAGGTTTTTGGTTAAATTGTAATATTGGACAATTTTGCTCTTTTTATTGTATTTTTAATCAAATAAATGCTGACTTTGTGAGCATAGGAGAATTCTTTAAAATACATTTTAACAAATCTTGCTAACCCCAAACGTTTGAAGGTAGTGTATATGTATTTTTTTGGAAGTGGTAATTATGTGATTTACATTTTTTTTGTAAACCCAAAAGTGGAATTGTCATAATTTTCTCACTCTCATGTTGTTTTAAACCTGTATTGAACTTCTTCGTGTGGAAAGACATTTTGTACTGGTCATTGAAGCCAAGTGATTCACCTAAAGAGTTATTTAGATGTCATGAATACACCAGGTTGAGCTTGATTTTCATTGAATAAGTCTTTAATTTTGCTCTGTTTGTCTCAGAATATAGTCATATGGACTATTTCAGTAATGCGTTTATGGTGTGTTTTCCTTTTTGAAGATTAAAAGCTTCAAAAAGTTGACCAGTAATGTATTATTTTGTGTTGTATGGAGGAAAGAAAGTCATACAGGTTTGGAACAACATGAAGGTGAACAAATGCTGACAGACTTGTCATTTTTGGGTGAGCTAACACTTTAAATGGCATCACAAACCTTTGAATGTTGTTCTGTATAAGTCATGTGTGTCGTTCACTCAGTACGCTCTGGAGCGCTTAAAGGTCATGTGTGAGGAAGCCCTTTGCAACAGCCTCTCGGTGGAGAACGTGGCAGACACCCTCATCCTGGCTGACTTGCACAGCGCAGAGCAGCTCAAAGCACAGGCCATAGATTTTATCAACAGGCAAGCTCCGCCAAAGAAACTCTGCTTGATAAATTCCTGCTGCCATGGCTGTTTACCAGCCTGAGAATGAGAGTGTTTTTCTTCTATCTTATCCATAGGTGCAGTGTCCTCCGACAGCTGGGCTGTAAAGATGGGAAAAACTGGAATAGCAAGTATGTAATTAGCTGATACGTGTGACACAAGATTAATACTGAGCTCTTATCTACTCTCTTAGATGCATTAGAATTCATTGTTTTAGGTTCTGGGCAGCCCGAGCTGCTTGGCTGGTACCCACAGCCCGCATATCTCTTGATACTGGTTATTAATAGACTCTGACTGTCTGAAACGTCAAGGAAGAGAACATTTCTGCATTATAAACATATCACAAAGTCGCTATTATAGATCCCTGGCGCCCTGCTGATCGTACTCTTCAGAACGGCAATAACTCCTGCATTAGCGCATGCTTATTCGGAGGAAAATGGTCTTTTGTATAAATAGACAGTTGCTTGAATTTCCCGTATGCACCACTGAATTGAGCCTCTCTTACCTTATTTTTTTACTCCATTAGACTGGATTAATCCACATTGCTGTTATCGATTTTTAATGTGTCTTGTGTTAATACTGAAACATCTTCACCCTCTCTCCTGACAGTCACGCCACGGACATAATGGAGACCGCGGGCTGGAAGTCAATGATCCAGTCTCATCCTCACTTAGTGGCGGAGGCTTTCCGTGCGCTCGCGTCAGCACAGTGCCCCCACTTCGGTCTGCCCAGGAAGCGCCTAAAACAGTCGTGACGACGTTCCCGCTGCTCTCTTGGGCCTGTCCTGGGGCAAAAGCCAGAACACTGCGGAGTTTAGACTCTATCCCATTGTCATCCGACCCGACAGCATGTGACTGGGACAGGCTGGCTTCTAAACGGCAGCGAAAGCTGTTCACACCCTTCCTGAGCGATGGGTTCGGCATCTGAGCTTTATTTTGCGAATCTTTCTGTCACTTCAAACAGCCTTAAACTATCTGCCATGACTCTTGTGTGGAGTATTTGAATTCTCTCAGTTCTACTCTGTGCCTGCCTTGTCCCATGAGACCAGGCCTCTTCCCTGTTGCACTAGTTCCCAAAGTCTCGCTGTTTTATATGGCGCTTCCTAGGAATGCGTCAGGAGTTCGATCCACGGGAAATAGTATATATTCCTAATGTTTAGTGTGCGACTAGACATGAAATAAATGTTAACACAATGAGTGCAAGGTCATTTCTTTACACTTTTTGAAAAGATAGCTATGCCCCATATTGATGGCACGATTTCTATGTAAAGACACGGTTTAACCACGGGGGGAGGAGAGAATACTAGTACTATTCCATGTTGTGGGGAAAAAAGCATTTCAGATATTTGTATTGATGTGTGTGACAAGGAATTACTGTTTGTGTCCTGCCCCTTGACCTGTGAAAACATTCAAAGTGTCATCTATTCACAATTTTACAAACGACTCCATTTTTAGACACAATAGTGTTGCTTCCCTTGGATTGGTCTGCCATATACAGACAAGTAGTTTGAAGTTGTCTGGCCCATAATGCATTTGTGTAACCTGATTGAACTAGACAATCCATCTTCAAACACATTGTCCTCTGTGATCTGGAAATATTTGGATGCTGAGCATCAGAGTTTGGCATTACTGTGTATGTCATATGGATGGATTGATGAATGTGTGATTGGGAGGTACAGATAGATTGATTGTCATTGGTCTATCAGAATTTATTTTTTATTTTTTTTTTTTTTTTGAGCTGTGGCGTTACAGTCGAACTGACAGTGATTTGGAAGAGGACTCTATGTTGTGTCATGCTATACTGACTTGTTCTGTTAAAGGACATGTTTTGTGAAGATTCTGGAATATGTTCCGTCTTTTAAAAAATATTGTCTGCGAGAATGCCTGCATTAACTCATTAAAAAAGTTTTTCAGCATTCAGTGGTGTTTTATGTATGGTTTATATAATATACTTCCATTCGATTAAAAAATATTTTAATATATTTTGAAATGTATTTATTTCCTGTGATGACAAAGCTTAAATTTCAGCATCCAGTCTACAGTGTCACATGATCCTTCAGAAATCATTGTAATATGCTCAAGAAAAAAAATGCTCAAGGCTCAAGAAAAATGTCATATTATTAATGGTAAATGCAGTTCTTTTTTCGTGATTATTTGAAAACACATAATTTGAAATATAAATCTTTTGTAGCATTGTATTTACTATAATTTTTGATCAGTTTAATGTATCCTTGCTAATTAAAAGTATTAATTACTTTTTTTTTTTTTTTTTTTAAATCATACTAAAATTTTGAATGGTGTATATAGATTACATTAAATATATTTTAATGAAGTAGTCTCTAAATTGGCTGTTTCCCACAAATTGACAGTCATCTGTACTGATTTTTTCCCTCTCTTTTTTGGCATATGTATAAATCTTATTATACTATTATATATGGCTTATTATACAAATAAGATTTTTATTTATTTTTTCTCAGTAAGGCCAGTGTTTTACTTTATGATCTCATCCTGAGGAGTTTGTTATAGTTATTACATTTAGCAAGAAGTGAAATGTCACCTGCAAAATGACTAATGTTTTGACATTTTAGTTTGGTTATTTGTGTTTAACACATTTCAAGAAGGTGAAAAGAGGTGATGAAATGGACAAAAAGAACAATAAGAACAACCGGCCATCGAGCTCAGCTGCAAATTGTATTTTGCTTAACATAAGAGTTATTTTGTGATTGATTAAACATTGCAGTGTTATTCTGAACACTAAACAGCATTAGCACAATTGTTCCTGGTACTGTAACTGCAACTGCAACGCAAGTTGTGACACCGCGACCATTGTAATCTCTGCAGCAGTTGCAACGCATTGCTCTCGCACCCTCCATGATGGGGAAATCAGGGCTAATTAAAGCAAACAGCATGCAGTCCGTAATCCGTGCTATCAAACACACATCTTTTTCCCGTACCAACATGCTGCTTCATGCCGACCGTTTTCTGCGGCTCCTAGGGAACTCTGTGATAACATCTCACTATTAGAAAACCTCTCTCCCACTCCTGTCTGTCTGGAATACAATTTTTAAGTGCACCACTGAGCTAATAAGATGTTGCAGATTCATACAGTTGTTCTTTTTTCCATCACAAGACAGTTCAGTTTTGTCTTTTGTTCTTGTCTTTTCTTCTTTGTGAATCGGATGGTGGGAGGCCGTCTATGTTGAAAGCCAATAACACGACAATCCATTCTGAAAGAAACAAAAGGTTAACATTTGGGGAAGAGTCCATCGTTTTCATATGCAAATAAACTAAAGTAACACGGGTCTATACATCAGAAAGCTTTTTATTGACTATGATCATGTATTAGAGCTTGATGAAATGAAACATATCACAGGATGTAATGTTTTTATCCAGAGGTAATGTGATTTTGCAGGATATTTTACTGACGGAAGAATCAGTGTTTTATGCGGTCATAAAAACGATGGCAGATATGCAGATGTTTCACTACAAATCTCACATAAACTGTCTGGATATGCTTCGTGTTTAAATCTGTGACAGTCATACTGGATAAAAGCAATAAATTAACCCTCTATGGTGCCGTTTTGTTATATGGCAGCATCATTTTTCCTTCACTGGAAAAATTAACTGACTGTTTGAAATAAAAGGACATTTTAAAAAGCAACAATATAATTTTTTAAGCTGCAGGGAGGCACATCGAAGTGCTAAATTAGTGTTTTTTAGAGAAGTGTGCAACGATTTATAAAAGAAAAATGAATTTAATAATCAGAGAAGAAATGATCCACACTGTAAAGATTTCTGTCTTAAAAATAATTGAATTCAATGTGTTACTAGCAACTTCTTTGTGAAATTTACTAGTAATTTCTGAGTGAAAATTTTTCATAGAAAATGTGAATGCGTACCATAGAGGGTTAAAAGAAAGCTGGAAGCTCATAGGTATTTTCCTTGAGCGTTTTTTATTTTGTATTTTACAGATACTGAAGACAAACATAAAGCGTACATTTTGCTGAAAAATAAAACCATGACAAGCTAGATGACTCAAATCTATATCTACTTGATATAACACCAAAAGTAGGAAAATTGTTTATGCTGGATTGATAGATTAAAGAAACAAATTCATCCTTTAAAGGCAAAATACACACGGTTTTATAGTCACATTTATACACTATTCACAAAATTGCACACAGGATTATAAACTAAATACAATTATAAACAGCTATCTTTGTATCGACATGTTCTTGATGCTAATGTTCATGTGGCAAGACAATTAGAGTATCAGTACAATTAATTATCCATCTGATTCTTCACTTTGAGCAGAACTGCAATCCAGATCAGCCACCCTTGATATGGGAAAAATGAAATAAACGGCCATAATCTGTTTGGCACACACACACACACACACACACACACACATGGAACCTGAGAATTCCAGTTCTGATTATCAGACTATGGCATTTCAACTGGTTCATTATGACACACTGACATTTAGACTATAATGTGCAAACAAAGATTATTCCTTCAAATAATCTCCATATACTGTTTTAAATTATGAAAGACTCAATACAAGGTAGACTCGCAAATTGTATTCAATTACCCTCATGTGCGTTTGCATAAATGTCTGTATTTACTCCTGACACTTTTTCACTTTGACACAAAAGAGTTTGATTCCAGTCCAAAGTCACTGACTTGAATAGAGGTTTGCTATATGACTGACATGCTAAATTTCAGTTTTTGGCTCCGGGCCCCTCTGTCATGGTTTGTAAGTGAAATTTCCCACTATAATTAATGTTAATTAGAGCCTGGAAATGTGGATCTCTGTGGCGAGACCATGACAAAGGGTTGTTAACCGGCTGCCAGATTCACTAAATCCACCTGTCCAATGAATTGTGCTCTCGTGAGACATGGCAAATTACTCTTTGAAATTATACACAAATCTCAATTCACACATAGATCTTTTGTGAAATGCGAAATAACTAAGAGTAATTTGTAAGTGATGTCTTTGCTGAATGATTTAACCCGTTCGCACTTATCTTGACAACTGCATAAATGCTTCAAACAATGTAGTGCTGAACAAGAGGGCCACATTGCTCAATAAAACACACTAACACAGACACATAAACCTCGCAATAAAAAGGTGTTTCACGTATAATCTATCCTCTGTAGGTCTGTGATTTATAAGTAGCGAAAGATGGTCTGTTTTCGGGAAAACAAATTCCCAGTGGAACTCAAACCGTGGGATGGATGTGAGACGTTTAAAGCCAAAAACAAAAGCGCTGATCAGTTATTTTGCCATCAAACGTCGTGACTGCCGTATCACAATAGGCCAAGGCGATGCCAGTAGTGTAGCCTAATGTGAAACATCTGGATTTATTTTAATTGCTTCTAAATCAGATGAAACACATGGTGAAAATGAGGTCGACCGTTCTCACTGTCTAGGATGGACTGGATCTTAACCCGTGGATGCGTACGGCGTGTCACTGTGATAGTTGTAATCGGGGCAGATTTTCTGCACTAGTTTATAGTCAGTGCTGTAGAAGGCGATGTAGATGCATATGACTTTGAAGGGCTTCGAGCAGAGCCAGGACACGTGGCTCTGGGTGGATTCTTGGTAACACGTGTTGGACGGGTCGTAGCTGCAGTGTGAAGTCTTTTTGCTGCGGTCTGTTTTCTGGTACTCGATACGACAGTTGAAAGATTTCGACTCTTTCGTCTCCAGGGTGGACTGCTGGGCGATCTCAAACTCCACCACCTTGGAAGGCGGCACCAGGCTTACGGAGACGTTCCCCAGGCCCGTGGAGTTGTGGCGGAAATAAACGCTGAATGTGCCGTTGCCGTGATCCACTATCTTGCCTGTAATGAGGAGATTGAGTTTCACAGTTTTGATGTTCGAGTTGAAGTCACCCCAGCCGAACATTTTTTTAAACTTGCCCGTTTTCACGATGGGTCTGCGTTTAGTCCTGCTCTGCGCCTCTCTGACATCTGTCTGGTTAGATAACCAGTCCCAAGAGTCCTCGATGTTTTCCAAATATGTAATCTCCCTCCTGTTGCTCTTGAACCCAGGGGATCCCCGGGCGAAAAGGCGCAGGGGGTTGAGAACGCGAGGGCTGGCGCTTTTGGGGGAGGGGTGCTCCTCGTTTTCAACCTCCCCCCAGTCCACAAGCCCCACCTCTGGAATATGGACTCTTCTGCATGTGACCTTCCAACAACACTAAGAAAAAACAAACACAATATGAGAATCCATAATATTATATGCAACATTACATACAACATCTATAACCTATACACATCTTTATTATACAACTGTAAAGTGCAATAGTGCATGCCCACTTTCCTTCGCCTTTGTTCTAGAATTATTTTGCCCATAAATTTTTCCCACTGAGATTTTTAAAAATTTTTCTTTTAAAGAAGATTATAAGCCATGAACTAAAACAACTAGCTATGAGGTGAATGTTTATCGCAAAATATGCATATTAGGCATAGAAATATTGAAATACTTTGATATTGACTCTACAGTGCATCATGTGGAAAATTCTTTAAAGAATTCCACTGTTAAACGCAATTAAATAACACAGACTGATGGCTTCAACAAATGCATATGCCATCAAATAAACACCCCTGCAGCTCACAGTCTGTCTTTAAAGGTTTATAAGTTACGCATAAGTCTTTATGAATTAATCTTGTTCATTCAAAACACTGATTCTTTCAGGAACTAGGGTCTAGCAGAATCTGGAAAAGCTTATTTATTTTACAATTTCTGATCTTAATTAGCTTGCTAGTATGGTATTCCAAAAGTCTTATGAGTGAATCAATGAAGTGTTCATTCAACCAATTCATTCACAACACTGATTATTTAAAGGGATAGTTCACCCAAAAATGAAAATTGGAAGTTTTTTTTTAGCTTACCCCAAGGGCATCCGGGATGTAGGTGACTTTTTTTCTTCATCAGATCCATTTTGGAGATTTTTAAGTCCAACCGTTATAGTCTGTCAGTCATATAATGGGAAGTATAGGGTACAGTATTTATATCGTTTTTTTCCTTTACAGTACAGTATTTATATAGTTTTTTACCTTTAGTACACCATCAT
>SCHK01106587.1:0-17831 GCA_004124795.1 Poropuntius huangchuchieni
ACCTGCAGATACACTTAATCATTAACCACAAGTTTAGTAAAGTTTTCAATATTCGTCCTCTAGTTGTTGTCATACTTCAGTAAATGTAATGACAATGCCCATTTTATCTAAAGCAAACTGGTTGTCTGCACAGGCCCAAGATCACACGTCTGGACTTTAAGAAAAGCAAACTCACCCTGGTGGTAGTGGAGGATGATGAACAGGTAATGCAGGAGACAGAAGAGGTAAAGACACATCTCACCCTCACTGGCACATACACACATACAGGTTCACACATCATTAAAAATAGTATGAACACTCTTGACTTGAGTATGGTTTAAAGCTCATATTAACATGCACTTTAAATGTATCTCCTGTGACCACTTCTGACTGTGATCAAATGGTTGTTTTGCTCATACATTACTAGCAAGTTTAAAAGCAGTTGGTAAGTGTGTAGTTGGTTCTTCGAAGTTGTCTAGGGTGTATTAGGACCTGTTTATGTTTATGCTACCATTGCAATGTAGCATGCAATTTTGCAGTTTATATTGTGATGTGAAACATCTGTCTATGCATCCAGGAACAAACCACTTTGTGTGTAAGAAAATGTGTGTGTATGTGGTCTTGCTGAGACACTTGGCATCTCTCCAGCTTGAGTTAATAAACGACAGTCTCCCTTCAGGCATGTCTGGCCTCTAAAACACTTCACACTTTATAAAGCTCTGGAGCTGTGAATGTGTGGACAGAATTGCCCATCGGTTTAAGTTTGAAACTATGCAATAAACAATAATGTCAGTCATGGCACATGATGGTGTCAGACAGCCAGTAACGGTGTATTTTGATGGGGCTTGTGTTTGGTACACAGCAGTATGTGTTTCTGTTGAGTCTGGAAGTCTGTTGTAATTATTTCCAGCATTCATTCAGTTGACTACGACCAGTAATATGTTGTTTGTTGTTCGCAAAAAGGTTTCCCCAAATGATGTTATTAGTAGTCTCTGTCCTGTATAAGATTGTACAAGGTCTCCTTGAGTTGTATGTCATTGATTTCTACACAGTGAGTCCCACGGGTGACTGATGAGGTTGTGCCTCTGCAGTACAACTGATAAAAGCTTCAGACAGAATTTGATTTGCTCAAACAGGGCACAAAGAAATTAGATTGAGCAACAGGAGGTATCTGTTTTTTGTCTTTGCTACCAGTCAAAGGCTGTTGAATGAAAGCTGAGACAAATAACACTCTTGCTTTGTTACAAATCCTAATGACTTGTTTCAAAGACAGCATCCTAACCTAAATGGAAAATAATTATGGATTGATTTGAAATACTCAAGATAAGCATTAACTGCAATGGCACTTTTTTAAATTATAATAATATGTACCACAGACCTGTAAACATGCTCAACAACACTTTTGTTCTNGGGATTGATTTGAAATACTCAACATAAGCAGTAACTGCAATGGCACTTTTTTTAATTATAATAATATGTTTTACCACAGACCTGTAAACATGCTCAACAACACTTTTGTTCTGAACTTCTGGTTAGATTTTTTTTCTTCCCCAAATGATAACCTTGGTTGCACACATAGCTAAATGGCTGTTTTGTTTTGGCAGTTTGGAAAAAGCTTCTGTTAATAATGCAATGAAGGTGTCACTTTTCCCAGTGTTTGAGCCAATATGTTCTCAACAACATTTGTCATGTTCATGATTTTTAATTTGTTCATGCAGTCTTCATTCTTTTTGTAACACTAGAGGACAGTTTAGTAGTACATTGCTCTTACATTTTGACCTCTGCTGTAGGGGAAAGAACAGGAGCACACGTTTGTTTTTCGCATGGACCATCCGAAAGCTTGCAAGCATCTGTGGAAGTGTGCTGTAGAGCACCATGCCTTCTTCCGCCTGCGTGGCCCAGTCCAGAAGGGTTCAGCCCGCTCTGGGTTCATCCGCATGGGCTCACGTTTCAGATACAGGTAAGTTTTCTATAGTTCATTAATCATTCGTCCATCATGAGTGGCATATAATAAAACAGAGAAAAAAATCCTACAGACTTGGGAAAGAAACTGTTAGCTTAGCATACATTTAAACCAATTGCGTGGCCATGCTCAACAAGCATTGTGGAGGCCAAGCACCACTAAAATCTATTTCAGGTTATTTGGTTTTGTTGGAAGCAGCCACATAATGATGTTTCCTATCGTATAGCATGTCAGATTTAATAATTGTGTAATATTAGTTTGCTGGATTTAATTTATTTAAAGCTCTTAAAAGCATTACATCTCTACTTATGCATCTGCCGTGGCTTCAGTAGAGGCTGGTGTTCTCTTTTAATTTTAGTATAAGCCCTTTCTAATCATGCCCAGTGGTCAGTTGAATGTTTTCTTTTTTTTCCTGGATTGAGACAAGACTTCCTGTTTTTCATAGGTCCTCCTAACAATATCTGCTGCTAAGTTGTAAATCGTAGTATGGTCTTCTCCAGGCGTGTGTGTGTGTGTTGGTTGTACTATGGAATTGTATCTTATCTCCAGCTGCCAGCCTGGAGCTTTGATGCTGTCCAGTTCAGCTCCCTATTGGTCAGGCTTTTTGTTTGCCTGCACTTATTTTAGCACTTATCCTTGCTCCAGAATTAACCTATTTTTTTTTACGTCAATGAATAAATTTATCTTTGATTTCACCTGTGTGTCTTTTTTTGTTTTTTAATTGTTTGCTAATGTTGGTTGGTCTGCTTATCCTCCAAAGAACAGTGGCTTTTCTCTTTCAGACAACATTAGACTTTCATTGCTCTGAGCCTGTAAAAGTAAATGCCTGCAGTCTTATCAAGTCAGCAGGGATTTATCAAGAAGGTTTTAAAGATATGTGTGTAACTGACATAAATTTTTTTTATTTGCGGGAAGTGGGAAGACAGAATATCAGACAACTAAGGCCAACAAAGCTAGACGATCTGCCTCGTTTGAAAGAAGACCAAGTCGGCGTTACTCTAGAAGGACCATGCAGAACAGAGGTGAGAGAAATTCCTGTTGTCTTGGGGGGTTAATATATTTAAAAAATAAAATAGATATTTAGTTTCCTGCATATATTTACTTATTTTTATGCATTTATTTGTTTGGTCCCAACGAGTAATAGTCCAGTTTGTAACAGTGAACCAGTCATCACTTTTTTTTCCCCCCAGATGTCTTTGTGCAGTCTTTGCTCCATTTTTGCTTCCTAAAAATAGTTTTAATCTAATCAGCTTTTTTTTTTAGCAACTCCTTTTTCAAATAATTAACTGTTGCTTTACTGCTTTGAGTTTTATATATATGTATATATATATATATATATGTACTATTTTGATGCCCCAACACATAATTCTGTTGTGACCCCAGCTTTGGGATCTTGCATAATAACATGCTTATTTTTTGTTTCCCTGCAGGTCCTTACAAATCCTCAGAGTAAGTATTTTACATTCCTGCATTGTGCAATGGAATTCTTATGGCTCTCGTATAGTGATGAGGTGACTTCCTGTTTCAACATCAGTCATAAAGTATGTGTCATTTGAAAGCACACAAACACACTGTTCAGAGCTGTTCAGAGCTTCTATGGACTCAGTTATGTTACCATACCAGTGTATACTAGTTACTATAGTAGTATTACTATATAGTGTAGTGTGTATAGTGACAGTTTATAAATGATGAATGATTTAATGCCCATTTTAGTAAAATTGTTTTGCTTTACAGAGATGCTTTCAAACAATGATTTTTCATTTATTTCAAGCAAGATTTGATTGTAATATAAGACATTAAGTATTACTACTGCAGTTTTTCATTCTTATTCCTGGGGAACAATGCATCACTAGTCTGTCAGCTTAAGCACATGCTGTCAGACCGAGTGTTCCTCTTTAGTCTTATAAGCACCCCTACTTAGACTGTGATGCAGCTGGTGTTAAAGTTTCAAACGTGAATAGCATAATGTGCAGGCTCTTTTCTGGTGCTGATTTATGGGGACTTTTGCAAGACTCATGCTGTGACTAATACAATAATACTTTACAAGTATGATTGTTTTACTCATTCTATTTCTAAAGAGCTGGTCACATGCTGAAATCAGCATCAGGAATGTCTTGGCTCACTATTATCCAGTGTTGGTTTGACTTGACCACGTTTTCTGGTCACCTCTATAAGGACCGTCTTTGTGCTGCCTACTGAAGTCAGTCAACAGTAGCTCATAAACCCTGACATTAGTTTTAATATCACTTGCATTTTCTTCTCTTCTCTTCTTCCACAGTAACCACAATAACGGAGTGAGCCCCAGCTTAGGAACAAAGGTAGAACCTTCTTTCTGTTATACAAAAATACAGATGGTAATAAGAAATGTTTTTGAGCACCAAATCAGCATATTAGAATGATTTCTGAAGGATCATGTGATACTAAAAACTGGAGTAATGGCGGCTGAAGCTTCAGCTGTGCAATCACAGCAATAAACAATATTTTAAAATGTATTATAATAGAAAACATTTATTTTAAATTTCACAAATATTACAATTTTGTTTTTGATCAAATTAAATGCAGCCGTGGTGAGCATAAGAGACTAAAAGAAATATCTTACTGACCCTAAACTTTTGAAACAATGTCACATCGCAATTTTAATAATGTAAATAAATGTTAATTCTGAATTTGACTTGATAAAAAGAGACCTGACACATACATTCGATCACCCATTTGTTAATTATTATGAATGAGTCAGCAAGTTTATTTGTTAGTGCATACATATTGGAAAGGCTGTTTGGCTTTGAGTTTTTGCAGTACCTTAATGGATCCCACACGCTTTATTCCTCAGCCCTCCCTAACACGGTCTCCCTGGTCTGGTATGCCTGTGGTCAGCAGCCCACCCTCTGCACCAGGCCCTATGGAAATCGAAACCCTCCCCAGGAGCCCAGGAGGCAGCCAATCGGACAAGAGGAGGTGAGCTTCTCACAATTTTAATGCAATAAGACCTCTAAGCAGGTTAATCTGATTCCCTGCTGTTACTTCTAGCCCCCGCACAGCCAGTTAACATCACTTTGGCAGAGTGCAGCACTTGTATAAATGATATATTTGGGCTGTTGGATGCTGCTGCTGGTGTGTTGGTGAGCTGGTGTGAGGTTGTGGTGCTGGCTGGTGACTGGTGCTGAAGGTGCTTCATGCTGTTTAGCTTTGACGTTGAGCAGATGGCTGCTTCAGCACAGGAGAAAACGCCTGCTGGGCTGACAACAACAAACTCTCTCTTGACGTGAAAGGCCTGGCTTTCTCTTGTACACTCTTTTTTTTTTTTTCCCCCATCTTGCTTTGTCTCTCGAGGCTGTTTTTGGGGTATTATTGTGCTGTGCAGAGCTTTGCCTTAAACTTGAAATATTGAAAAGAAATTAAATCATACGGTGGGGTGGGATTATCGTGAGTGTTGGATATGTTGGCCTGTCTTATGAAAATTTGATCCTCGTTCCGTAATGTTATAGCTATTTTTTGTCTAAACTTTGTTCTAGTCTGATGTTCTGAAACCCCAGTGGCCTTTTCATAAGGCAAGGTATGTACACTCCTGTTTTCAACCTTTCAACCAATCAGTGCATTTCTGAGGGAGTCTTCGTGATTGGCTTTGGATCAGTTATTTTTTTTCCTTTGGCTGGGCAAATCAGTATCTGCATCAGTTCTTGATTCTTGTCCAAGCTATCCAACCCAATCAGTGGCCTGTGATCTCAGCTGGGTAAATTGAATAGTGGTGGGGTATAACAGCAAGCTGAAATAGTCTGCTTCCTGGTTTTGGCTTTGTGACTGTCCTATCCTGTCCTGTCTTCTCCTTCGTCAAAACTGAAACTAATACAGATAGTCTCAGTACTAGTACCTTTGCTTGGCAAGTTAAAGATGGAATCAACACACAGGTGGACATCCCTTTCTTATGACAATTTCTAACTTAATTTGATTCTTATTCATTTGTATCAATTGTCCATACTAACCCAACACAACCCCATTCTGCCTAACCTAGTAAATAGACTAAAAATACTTTCTTGCCTTCCATTTTCATTACTCAAGTATATATGAAATCATTCAGCTCTCTTTTCTTGTCACCTTACATCTGTCTTACCATCTGCTTTCCCATGACCTTGGTATTTTTTATAATAATAGTAACAATTATTTTTTACTTGTAATTTTAATTAGTATTAATAATTAATCAGTATTTAGTAAAACATTATAATTAATGGTAATAATTATTAATAGTAAAAATATTAATTTTACTTGACAGTGGCTAATTCATGAATAGTAAGCTATAAAAATAGTTTGTACAATGGCTGTTTTAAACTAATTACACCATGAAACAATTTTTTATAGTTGTTTCTTTATGAATTTTGAAATGCTATATATGAAAATCACATAACTTTTTGTGTATCATTAACAGTGCTCATGAAAAAAAGAATGAATTAAAGAATGTTACAGAACCTTCTAGAATGTTCCCATCCTTGCAAAATCATAATGATGAAAGTTCTAAAAATTTACCTCACGTAAATTTTTAATAAAACATTGATGCTATGTGAAAATAAATAGTATCGTAATAATTAATTGCATTTTGTAATTTGCTCAGTAGTTTAAATGTTAAATTATGTGAATCAACTTCATTAAAAGGAACGTCATTTGAAGATCAGACATCTCAGATGTTTAATTTTAAATGCAATGAGGAAAGAAGAAAGATGTTGAATAGTGGTTCAGGAAACATTTACATGCAATAAACTAATGCCTCCTTTCTGGACTTCTGCTCTGTCTATCCTCTCAGGCAGGTAGCTAAGTGAGAATTCTACTACAAACTCATGTTATATTCAGTGCAGTTCTGCAAGTGAAATTTCATAACCATTAAATGACTTTTCTACAGTACATTCAATCTTAGCTCCCTCGATTTTTACCTTTTGTTTTGTCCTGTGATCTGCTCTCTACCCTTTTTCGACTTCTGCACGTCAGACACCACAGTATTCCTGTCCCTCATGCTAACACTCCCCCCTCCTCCACTGACCCATCCAGGCTTCACTCCCCCCCTCAGTCCCATCACTGACACCAGCGTGACCGACAGGCACCTCCCTGCACCTCCTCTCATACACGGATGCTGCCACAGCCCCTCCACCCCCACATTCCTCGGATACAAACTGAGCTCCAGGGAACGCCGGGATAAAAGGCATATTCTCTGACTGAGATCAAGCGAGACTACCTGGGCTAAAGTCTTCCCCTCGTTTTGTCCTTCCCCTCTGAGACTGAAACCAGCCAGAGAGATGAGATAACCTTCATGGGAGAAGCCTGAAATCCTTACTGTTGCTGTACTTTCAATTAAAATGACTTGGCCATTGTTCAGCTAGCTTTGTCACCCAGGAAATATCCTGTTGACATTTATTTTGGCTATTTATTTGACAAATTAAGTTATGCCTTGATCATCATAACCACACGTTTACTTGATTTCTTTTTTTTTTAAGCCTACTATACACTTAAAACAAAGATATTAGACACTTTCCACAAATAGGGTACAAAGTAGGGCATTAAACTCTTAAAAAATATATATAAACTAAAACACCAAAGTGGGCAACAGTCCTACCTAAGTCGGGACTTTTTTTAGTATGGACTATTTCATATAAATTAACATTGTATTTGTGCTTTTAGAGAGTAGGGAAACCTATTTGTGGAAAGTGCCATTTATAATTATATATTTTATTTCGGTATATCTTTGTGTGATCATAATGGTCTGATTATTGAATTGTCATGAGTTCTCATTTGGTTATTTGGGCAATCAAACATTTTTATCCAGTTGACAATGTGTAGTGAAGTATACACTGTTTTTAGATTTGTCTACAGTACTATAACCAAAGGACATAAACATCTTACATGGCTTTAAGACGTTTAATTAAAATTAACAAGCAGAGGCAACTCCCCATCGCATGTTTCAGTTTCTCTTACTGTACATTTCTGTAAATGACAAACTTTGTCGTGTCTTAAGGTGGAAGTTTTTTTTTTTTTTAATTTTACTTAGTTTATAAAGACACTGAATATTGGAAAGTGCAAAGTGGTTTTAGTCAGCATGGCAAGGAGTGAAGTGTCCATTATTAAGCCTCCTTTGAAAGTCAATCTCATTCTAGTCATTTATGGAATGTGACTCTGTTCCCTCCCTCATTTGACTCAGGAAGGGAAGGAGTACATTGCTTTTTGTGATTCTAGTACAGGCATTACTAATGTGCGTGTGTGTGGTCTTTTAATCTAGATTTAGTGGAATGTGTGTGGTCAGTTGGCATATGACTGTGTTAGATAATGGTTCCGTTAATTTTGTGTTCTTCAGTAATAACAGTCTCTGCTCATTTTTAATTGTAAGGCTTGATTAGTGTTGTGCAATACATCGGATATGGAAATACATATTCATTGCCCAACCATCACCCAACACCCATCTGCTATTGAGTATAACTTATTTGAAACGTGATACTATGCTATTGCATAGCTGTAACTTGAGTCTTGGTCCGCCCTCAAGCATTTTTGTCCAGGTGAGTCACATTTGTCTTATATCTACCAATGTGGACCCTGTTCAAGCAGCATATACAGGGTTACATCCTGTAATTGACAGATGGTAATTAACCCTTTCATCCTTCACAGCATGCCCTTGGTGACTGACCTCTTGGAGACGTGCGTAGATGAGGTTCTTCGAGCCCCTGTTCCCATGGCGACAGCAGAAGAAGTGGGACCAGCTGCTGCTCATACCACTGCCAGCGCAGCCACAGCCACAGACGAGACCCTCTCTCTGACCGGTGAGTTAATACATCGCTGATACAGTGAGATGCACTGGCAGAAATTTTGGACAGTGTTTGTCTTGCATATTTTTTTGTCATAATTAAATTTGTTTGTTCACAACAATTCTAAAAAAAATTTGACGTCCAAACAATTTTATAATATTCATTATAAATGTGCTTTTGTAACCTGGCACAGAAACAGAGTTTGTAGTTTTAACTGGGTAAAAAGTAAACACTAATATTGTCTGCTTCAAGTAGGGCTGGGCAATAATTCGATAACGATAATTATTGCGATATAATTTTCCTTGATTAAAACGATATGAAGAGTTTGATAAATGTGCGATATAATGTTTTTGTGCCAAGCGTTATTGTTGCAGAAATGTGGGATATTCACATTAATTGTTATTACAGAAGTAATGGTATGTAATTATTGTATGTATTTGTGATTTAAGCTATAGCATGTGTGCATTTATACTGAATGTTTTTAGACTATTGTTTTTCATACAAATAGGCTAACTAAAAACCATATAGTTACATTTTTAACATGGTATTGAGGTGCTAAATGTGTGGTTTTAACTGTGATTATCATGATTTTTAATGTATGCTACTTTGGGAGACCAATGCTTAATTTAAAACAAAAAACAAAAAGCAAAAAAAACCCCAGATGTTACTGATTTGATAATGAGCAAAAATTTACCTTTGCATCCTAACTCAAGCTACTATCTAATGTGCATTTCTAAGAGACAAAAAAGTGATGATAATATTATTTTTATTAATATTTTCAGGCGACCCAAACAGGTTTCTTGATTTTAAACGATATCACTCATTAGAACATGCAGAAACTAAGAAATTAATTTTTCTATTTAGATATTTGTTTCGGCAGTAAGACTTTTTATTTTTTAAAGAAATTAATACTTTTATTTAGCAAGGAGGCTTTAAACGGATTAAAGATAATAATAACTTTCATCAAAGATTCATCAAAGAATCCTGTAAACATATATAATGATTTCCACAATAATATTAGGCAGCACAACATTTTCAACATTGGTGATAAGTTATGTTTCTTTAGCACTAAATCAGCTTATGTGAGTGATTTCTGAAGGATCATGTGACACTGAAGACTTAGATGAATGCTAAAAAGTCAGCTTTGCGTCACAGGAATAAATTACTTTTTACTGTATTTTTAAATGATAATATAATTTCACAACAGTACTGATTTTACTTGATTTTGATCACATAAATGCAGTTTTGTTGAACATAAGAGACTTCTTTACAAACATTTTTTTTATGTGCCCGACCATTACTTTTGAATGGTAGAGTATATTGAGTATATAAATGTATATATTTAAATTAATTATCTCTTTTATTTAAAATAATACATTTTAACATCTACATGCTTTTATGAAACAAAGTACAACTTGCATTGTTTTACTTAATGTATTATTTGATTATTGTGTTTAGTTTTGGTATTTTCATGCTCTGCCTATCTATTGTGTGATCTGATTATCCCCAGAGTGAACATGTTTTAATCCCCACACATGCAGATGTGTTTCCATCTGTCTTGTCTGATCTCTCATTGTTTTAATGATGCTCACTGAATCTGTTCTCGTCCACAGAGGCTGCAGTTCGGCTCAAGCAACTAGAGATTGAAAACACTCCAGTGTCTGCTCCAGTGTCTGCTCCAGCCAGAACAAACGTCAACCTCAACATGAACAACCAGGTCAGTTCAGCCATCCGGAAGCCCCACACACACATGGAGAACAAAGCTTCTTGTAAATGGTGTTTTTGCAATGTGTCCCCCTTCCACACACCGCATCTTATTAAAGCTTAACATAAACTTTAAATACAAGAAGCAGAGATTGTGTTGGCCACTGTGCCACTCTGACCTCAGGATGTACTTTAAATTAAATGTGAACAGGGAAGGTGATTACTCATGCTGTTACAGCAGTCATTGATCTTTATATCTTTTCCAGCTGTAAAGAGCTGATGATTATTTCAGCCTGGACTATGTTTATTTAAGCAAAGAGACCGAAACGCAGTGCAAACAAATTCATAATCAGAACACATGGTTTGGTTTGTGTGCAGGAGGAAGTGGCGAAACTGTCAGAGAAAAGTTTGAATAGCGTGGGCGGCAGTCCTGTCCTGAACCAGCTCAGATGTCCTGAGGAACTCAAGAGCAACATCCTGAAAGCTCAGGCAGAGGCAGCGCTCAAGGTATTCAAGCACTGTCATAGCCCCCATTTACACGTGATATTAATATTCATCTCCACTTGGACAGTCGGCTGCTTGTTTTCCTCAAAGAGAGAGTCTCTGATTTAATGTCTACATACATGGTTTACGACATCAACGTGTTAATGTCAGGTACACTGAAGATGATGCATACAGTTTTGTATATGTTTTGTAAGCGTTCATCTCTTTGTTTAGGATTCTAGAGATGAGCTTGGACTGACTCCAGACAAGAACTGTAACCTGCAGGAGGCAGCAGCCAGGTAAGCCAAAAAAGGGTCCTTTCCAAACTGTTGCTATAAAATGAGAAGCACACAATTTCCTTAGAATATCATTATATGCTTAAACATTGAAATTTGTACTCATGGAAATGACTAAAGTAGTCAAACCTCTTTATTAGAAGGGGGTATCCAAATACTTTTGGCAATATAGTGTGGACAAATAACAGTGAGCACAAACATTTACATTATGTAATAATTATTTAAAATTATTATTTTTTTAATAATGAAAAGATGTGAATGGTGGATGGTAATGCCGGTCTGTCTCTTTATCAGACTGATGGGTCGTGGGGGGCGTATGGGCAGCACATCCTCTCTGCCAGTGAGTGGAAGAGCGGAGCGCCAGGAGTCCTGGGACCTGCTCAAGCAGCCCGGCCTGCTGCCCTGCTCTACCAGCAGGTGAGACCACAGCACACAAAACCTATTCCAAGTACAGTGAGAAGATTGTACTACAAAGAAGAATTGCTTTGTTGTTTGAGTGTGTGGATTAAGACATAGTAGGGCCATGTGAGTGAGCCTGTGGGCCTGTAATCCTCCTGGGACAGAGTCTGAGGCAGTGGAGCACAAGCAGGCAGAAACTGGGGCACACCCAGATTAAAGGGGCCACCTGGTCCTCCCATCAACAAGCCAGGACTTGTTTTATTTCTTCTGTACGGTATATGATCTTACACTACCATTCAAAAGTTTGGGGTCATGTTTGTTTGTTTGTTTTTTGTTTTTTTCCCCCTTTTATTCTGCAAGGACTCGTAAATTGATGAGAGGGAAAGTAAATACATTTAAGCTGTTACAAAAGATTTATATTTCAAAAGAATAGCATTTATTTAAATAATAAATGGACATGAAGTCTTTTATGCTGGTATTTTTTGTAGGATTAAACCAAATAATATATCCTGCCATATCTGTCCTGTCCTGTTTACTCCAAACTTGTGGAAAATTATTCCAATGAGTAAATTAAAGAAAATAAGCCTTTATTTTGACCCTTTTTGTTTCATTGTGACATTGAATTTTACATTACTGTGTGAGTATTTGTGTGAAAAACAATACAATGCTACAATGTTACAAAATATTATGTTACTAAAGTTTCAACATTGATAAGAAGTAANAATTTGTGTGAAAAACAATACAATGCTACGTTACTAAATATTATGTTACTAAAGTTTCAACATTGATAAGAAGTAATAGGGCGTTTCTTGAGCACTAAATCAGCATATTAGAATGATTTCTGAAGGATCATGTGACACTGAAGCCTTGAGTGATGACTGCTGATATTTCAGCTTTCCCATCACAGGAATAATGTGATGGTAAGCATGACAGACTTACCGACCCCAAACCTTTCAACAGTAGTGCATGCTATCTAGTAAGAATGTTCCCAAAGAGGTAGAACAAATTTGCCCTAAAAGCTAGACTGAGAAATTATACATAATTTTCTTTTTCTGATTGACAGCATTTCATAGATCATGTCCATAGACTGTTGCTAGTCTGAACATTCCTTATTGTAGCCTGTGCTTTACAGCTCACTGTTGCCATCTAGTGTCAGCTGTTGATATGTAGTTCCAGATGGGTCATATGGCTGTGGTCTGCCTGGAAACATGCTCTTATGTAACCACATGTACTCATGCCACAGATTGACTTCATGATTAGCTGTGTACACTGACCTGCAACCGCTCAGCTCTAATAGTCACATGATAAAAGAAACATATGAGTGTCTTATTGTGGAAGCTTTTTTTTCTCTGTTTAACATCACATTTACAATTAGATGTCTGTAGAATCAAACAAACATTATGTGACCGATGGTTAAAATGATATAAAATATGAAAATGAGGTATTATGGAAAGGAACCAGAGATTAAATTATAATTCACTACTGATGCCTACATCAGATGCTCAATTTGTAGACACCAAAATTATGGGTTTGATTCACAGGGAACACACACACTGGCAAAATCATCTGCCAAATGTGTAAATAATTTGTACCTTTACAATGGTACACATTTTGTCAGGACTTTCTGGAAGGCTGCTCTGTTCTGTTGGGAATCCGTCCAAATGCACACAAACCCATAATCAACAGTAATCACAAAGTGACCCCAAGTCATTTCCTCAAACACTTCATAAGAGGTGTTCATAAGGTTTCATTCAAGGGTGAACATTGTGATTTCCTGTGTGATTTCCTTTGAATGAACACTAATGAATGGCTTGAGAGGTGCTTTGAAATGGTCAAAGGATTTCAATGTCTTTGTGCTCATTTCCAGTGCTCAAAATCAAAAGGTTTGTGTCCAGATCTCTTTTTAGACATGCTTCATCACTATTGAAAAGATCAGAATGCTTCTATCTTTTTTTTTTTTTTTTTTGGTCAGGAAAGAAGGACAAGAACATTTTGATCCACAGCTACAGTCACCATTGTTTTATCATATACAGCAGCTTCAAGATTCAGTCAGGAAAAAAGACTTTAAGTACATTTGTTCATGAAAGTGCTCATTCTATTCATTGTCTGTCCTCAGCCTGGAAGAGAACGCGGATGACTTCATCTCTTCTGTGCCGCTTCTGTCATCAGATCCAGTGAATGAAGCCCAGTCATCCAAGGTAACAGAAGTGGCTTAATGTCATTCCAGCTGCTGGCACACTGTAACAAGAGTTCACAGCAGCTGTCAATATATACACTATCATTTACTCACTCACCACTGAAACATGCTCTCCTTTACAGGGAATAATAATAAAAAATCCAGCACAACATCACTTTTATTTTCTTTGGCTGTCAAACATTCATAACAGCGTGTTGAGGTTTTGCTGTTTACTCAGTGGTTCATCAGGATTGTCAATAGAGTGCTGCAGGCATGACAACCCCTAGTTAACATCCCCCTGGTGCCCTCAACATAAACCAAAAGGAATTTTTCCCTTGGCTTTTGGATTATTACAGAAAGATCTGTGGCCAATGAATGTTTATGGTATTTAAATACTTATCATGGTAATCTTCACAAATTACCACAAATGTTATACATTTTGAAGCCTAAATACATTTACCAAAAGTAAAAAGCTATAAACAAACTACACCAACACTACACAACAGTTAAAAATTTACACATGGATAAGTTTGCAAGATTTTGTCTATAAACAGACTCGTGAGTAGATGAGCTTTCCTGCTTTGCACAATGATGTTTAATGTCCCTGACAACCTCTGCAGTCCCATCTACTGGAGCTACTTGTCTGATGTCTTGCCAGCATTGACACATCCTGCAGTAAATGCAGATCTAGTCTTTGAATGTGCTTTTGGTTGGCATACGCTTTAGAGCCATGTGGCTTTTTACAATGCAGGTCAAAGTTCAGGATCCTGAGCCGCTGACAGCCCCTCTGACTGATAACCTGATAGACTTCACAGACCCCATCCCTGTAGTAAGTTCAGCACTGCAGCTCACCATATGCTTGTAATGCTTGTAGTAAGCAAAAGTTTGCATCTGTAATTGACTGTTTGGCACAATAATGCCTGTTCTCTTTAGGTGTTTTCACATCGTTGAAGTATTAATATTCTATTAATATTTTTGATTTGACATAGGTGCCAGCTCCCAAACCCACAATCACTCCTCGATGGATCATTCCAGCTTCAGCACCCATAGTGAGTTGACCTCTTTAATCATTTTGATGAAGATATTATATGAAAATGAAATCTGATAATGGATTGATTGAATACTCTTGAGTAATGGAGTACCTCCAACTGACTGTAGAGTTTTAGCTGTGAGGACTCAGACACATATCCATGCATCACTGTAGAAGAACAGCAGCTTTATCTAAGCGTTTGCACAGGGATGCCTCTTCATATTTCTGTGTAGATGCACTCTGTAGATTTATAGATTTTAGAAGAAGCTTTCATATTGCAGCAGATGATGTTGACTCACTATCAAGCCACATGTTCAGTGGAGTGTATATTTTCATTACCCTCACTCCTCACATTTCTAGTAGTTGATTTAGTGACTGACTGTCCCCCTGCTTCCTCTTTCACCTCTAGCAGTCTGGCACCTTTACTAACGGCCTCCTTGACTGTGCAGCAAAGATGTCATCATCTCACCATCCTGAAGGGGCTACTATTTCCTCACTCCCCCATCTCTCTCACACTCACAATGTGATTGCCACAAGGTTTGTTTCATCCCTGCTCCATTACCTTTCTCTGCTCTGTTGAGGACAGTTGTCCTACTACTTTCCTAAGCAATCAGATTTACCATTTTCAACTTGTTAGATGATAAACCAGGAGTCATGCTGTAATTTCACCAATTTTGTGGGTGTGTTTCTCCACTGAGAGCCACTCGAAAGTAGTAGTGTATTCAGTTAAATATACTAGCACTCAAAAGTTTGGGGTCAGTAAGATTTGTGTAGTGTTTTTGAAAAGATTCTTATGCTCATCAAGGTTTCATCTGATTTAAAATACAGTAAAAACAGGAATACGGTAAAATATTGTTGATTTTTAAAATAACTGTTTTCTGTTTTAATACATTTTAAATTGTAATTTATTCCTGTGACAGCAAAGCTGAATTTTCAGCAGCCATTGCTCCAGTCTTTAGTGTCACATGATCCTTCCAAATATGCTTTATTTATTATTATTGCTCTAGATTCTCTTATGAATAAAAGGTTTTTGAATAGAACAGTAAAATAGAAATCTTTTGTAACATTATGAATATATTTATTGTAATTTTGGATCAGTTTAATGCATCCTTGCTGTGAATAAAAGTTCTTTCTTAAATAAAAATCATACTGACCCCAAACATTTGAACAGTATTGTGTTTTTGCATGCGACATATCAATTGCAAGCATACCTAAACAAAACTAAGGTTTTAGTGCTGCAGAAATTGCTTTAACTTCAAACATTTTTTTTTTTCTTTGAGTTTAAGTTTGTTCTTAATTCAGTTCTGATTGTAACTGCCAATCGCTGAATTGATTTTGACAGTATTGTGGCTCACCCAATCAAGGACGACAACCACAAGCCCAAAGGTCTGCTGACCACTGAACTCTGAGAGGGAGGTCTTGCGCACATGCCCAGCACCTGTCACTGGACCATCAAAAGTTTTCTTACATTCCAGTCAAACACATTCCAGTGCCCCAACAATGCAGGCACAGACAACTGGACTCTGGGCATGCATGGGGTTGCAATTTCATCTTCAAGAATGCTGGCTTTTGACAGATGGCATCCGCAAACCTAGATCTCAACGCTGATGACCAACAAGAAAAGTATTGAACTCAGTTTAAGTGCACAAAGGGCTAACAACAGGGTCCAGTGTTTGGAGACCACCATTCATTTTATAACTTCTATACCTCTTTTGAGTGACTCTTTACAGCCCTTTGGTGTAGAAGAAGCACATGAATGACTCAGTCCTGTTGTGATGGGATGTTTGATCATCTAGAATGTTTAATCCACCTGCTGTCCACTTCCTGTTCAGATCTTCTCTGATTGGATGACTGTGAAAGAGCTTGTGAGCCCCCTTGGATCACAATGCATCTGTCAATGACTGTTTTTAGAACTGGAGTAATTTTTCCTACAGAAATTCTATTTTTTAATCTTTTTTGCCTTTCTCTTGCTCTGCTTTCTATGTTTTTATGAAGTAGCTGCATTCATTATTACACTTTTAAAGTACTGTACTCTAAACTGCACAGTTGTTAGAGCACTGTTGTGTAGCTTTGGGCAACTACAGTCATGAAGTCACTGAGCCAACATTTGCTGTTTGAACCTTTTATCAATGCTGTTTTTATCCAAACATAGTAGTTATGACCTGCCTTACTTTAATAGCTCATATAAGATTTGAAATATACATGGACATATTACATAACGTGTTACTACAGTGTAATTTGTCGTCTGTGTTTAGTTGAAATACTTCACTGGGTGCTCTGTGTAGTGTGTAAATGCAGTTCTTATGTGTGCTTTACTGTGTTGTATTAGATGTCATGTGAGACACAGAAGCAGCTGAGTCACCCACTGGCTCATACTATAACAAAACTGCGAAAGACTTGGACCATGTAAACAAACTAAAATGTTATTCACTGTGATACAATGAAAGAAAAAAAAAGCACCAGCAGTCTATGCCAGTGGTTACTGCAAATGAGAGGCCTTTCATGGACCCTTCCTTCTCCACTACAAGTTCCACAAGCATTTGCTGCTATTTTTCAGTACACTGAAAAGTACGTAATTGGTGTAATCACTGGATCTGAAATCACTGGGATGAAATGTTTGGAGGTCAAATTCAAACTTTTTATGTAGTCAATTCTTGTAAATAATTATTCGTCTGACTTTTTAAAGTTGTTTATATGGTCTACCTGTTCTGATGTGTTCTGTCTTTAGTGGAAGTGCTCAATCACAGAAGGCAGTTGAAGCTGGAATCCGTTGATATGCTAATCATTTTGTTGTCCAAGTCTCACACTGTAGGCTTATTTACATACAGTATATTAATGATCTGTAGATGTCACAGCAATGATCTGTTTATATCAATACACTGACTGTAAGCCTTGTCATTTTGTATAATGTGATATTCCACAAGTAAAAGATATTTTAACATTGTTATTGGGCCTGTGCTTTTATGTATATGCAGGGTGTGTGTGTATAAATACACTATATTGCCAAAAGTATTCGCTCACCCCC
>SCHK01106609.1:0-11788 GCA_004124795.1 Poropuntius huangchuchieni
GATCGGTGGCTGCAGCGCCGCTTCAAGTCGAATGCGCCTAAAGGTATGACCAGCGGAGTGGGTGGGGCTGGGGGTAGGGTTAGAGGTGTGTCCAGGGGAGCTGGGTGGGGTTAGAGGTTTGACCAGGGGGGTGGGTGGGGCTGGGGGTAGGGCTAGTGGTGTGATCAGAGGAGCTGGGTGGAGTTAGAGGTGTGGTCAGAAGATTGGGTTGAGTTGGAGGTGTGGTCAGAGGAGTGGGTGGGTGTTAGGGTGGAGTTAGAGGTATGACCAGTGGAGTGGGTGGGGCTGGGGGTAGGGTTAGAGGTGTGTCCAGAGGAGCTGGGTGGAGTTAGAGGTGTGGCCAGAGGAGCTGGGTGGAGTTAGAGGTGTGGTCAGAAGAGTTGGTGGAGTTGGAGGTGTGGTCAGAGGAGTGGGTGGGTGTTAGGGTGAGGTCAGTACATCTAGATTGCAGTCAGCATTAGATTATGATTGTTCAAGTACAGTTATTGAGCTCAGTATGTGTTCATATTCCTGTATAGAATGCATTTATTGTTTCCATTGCATTCTCTCTCTTCTCTGAATGATAAGTGCTAATGGAGTATGTGTAAATGTCAGCTGTCTCATGAATTCATACATCTGGGATCTGTAATGATGATCACACTTCACCAATTAATGCGTCTCTCTGGCAAATTATCACTCAATTTGTGTCTCAGCGTTCAGAGTGTTAAACTGTCGTTAATGAAAGCCACAAACACTTTGCTCTCACACCCACGTTTTTTTCCTACCTTTTCTAACCTCCTGTTGGGAATCACTCAGGATTTTCATCTTGAAATTCGCCACTTAACTTTATGATATCAGGCATCCGTTTAACTTTCAAACCCATGAAAGAATGATTCCGTGACCTTGAGGTTTTGTTTTTTTCAGAACATCATTTACTGCGATTGTTTTGACGGCTCTACCCCCTCTAGAGGTTTATTTGGAAACGACAGGCTATAACCTCTAATCAAAATAAGACACAGAGAATGAATGATAATGACAGTCTGTGGACGCAAGACATGTCAGGCATATTTATGTTTTCAAGCAGTTGGTTTATTCAATTGATGCATTGTTGAATAAAGAATCTAACGTGAGAGAAGAAGGCAAGTGCTTTATTTTTATGCTCCAGACCGACCCAGAATTCAGCTCTGTTTTTCAAGACGGAGTAATTGGCTCTCAGGCAGAGCTGGAGTCTCGAGCTGTCAGCAAACACATCATCCTGTTATAATTGAACACTTTCCTGTAGTTTTAATAGCACATTGTTTCAATGGCGACTGGAACGGCCCCCAGTCGTCCTTCCAGAAGAAATAAGTCTTATTTGGTTTGTGTGTGTGTGTGTGAGAGAGAGAGAGAGACTGAGAGACTGAGGTCTTCTTAGGACAAGTCCCATTTGTAAGAAGGAAATGTACCAACCTGTAAAGCCCCACTCAACTGTTCAAAGCATACTGCAGATGAGGAAAGGTCAGGACTGTCCTTCACATTTGTACGGACTGTGAGCGACTGCATGAATAATTCAGGCTCGTCATGTCACAGACACGTTCTCCCGTCTGGTCACAGGGAGGGTCAGTTCACGGCCCGTTACACGAGCCCAGGAAGATCCACAAACCTGTGTCTGTCTCTTAATGGGAGCGACGGGTTACATTAGACATAATCATTTCAGTGTGGTGTCTTCAACCCCAGCAGGCTGTAATTTGCACCTTCTCGTCCCCTCTGCCACATGACAGCTGCCGGAGCCGTGACACTGTCATTTCCCTCCATTCTCCAGCTCTCATAAAGCCTCTCGGACCCGCTGACCCGTCCGATCGTATATAATCACCCCTGCCCTCCAGCTTTTACTGGACCCCCGTGAGCCTTTGGGACTGTTACGAATGCCGTTAGCTCTTTTGTTGGAGGCTCAGTTTTCCTTTTCCACTGTCCATGTTCACCCATTATACATTGTTTGTTATGTATATTAATATTAATGATTATGATAAATGTCCTCTAAATACCAAAACATGCATATCAGAGTACACTGTCATTTTTTGAGGACTGGTGGTTGTAGTAGTCGTGTCTGATATATGACGCTGCAGATAAATTATCAATGCTGCTATGATCTTATACTTGTGTTCATTAACATGCATTGGTCCTATTAAATAAATAAATACATATTTGAATGATTCCTTTATGATCTGGTCAGTTGCTGTTGGTGGGACATCAGCAGATGATTCATTACTCTTCAATCTCGAAAAGATGGTTTTTATTCAGAGTCAGATGTTCCGCATGTTTGGTGATTATTGCTAAAGGAAAATAAGTTAAATGGACAAACCTTACCATGAATGTTTTGTGCAAAAGCAGTATCTGAGAGGCTTGATTGGAGGATTCTGGTTTCATGTTTGCAGCAGACAGTAGCAACGTGCTGCTTTTCTCCTTCTGCTTGTGTTTCTTGAGGTCTGCTCTTCGTACGCCGCTAACTTAGTTAGCTGGATTTGATTGTGTGATCTTGGATTGCTTGGTTCCTTGAAGCTCATCCTGGAGTTGCTGTCATAGCAACAGGTCCGTTAGCTTAAACCTGATCGGGAGCAGGCTTATTTCATGTAACAGGATTAGATTGCAGCCACTGCTACTTTATTAGAAGAGTACCCTGCCGATCCAGGGACAATAATTTAAAATAAAATTTGAAAAATAATATAATAGTCTTGTGTAATCTATAATACTACAGACAGCCCATTTTTTTTGACGTAGAGCTGTGTTACACACTGCATGAAAAGTAATTTTCAAAAATCCATAATAGGGGCACTTTAATTTAAGCCATGCATTAATTTAAGCGATGACAGATATTATGGGAGTGGCTTGATGAAGCGCAGCAGATGCAGATAACTTCATCTTGACCTTTAAGAAACTTTAATTAATGCTGTCATGTAACAAATCTGCTTTAAAGATAAAATTAAATGACCAATGTACAAATAGTAGAAATCGTGAATATAAATAATTTGGAATCATGTAAAAAAAAAAAAAAATGAAAATAAAATGAAAACAGTGCACATACCATTTATGTAGTTTTGTTCGCTGGACTGTTTCCTTATGAAAGTCCAGAAATGTGTTAGGTTTTTTGTCGGGTGTTTTTTAATGATATGATGTCATTACGTTGCTGTCTTGATGCCAGCCAATCGCTGATTGTGGTTTTGAGTATCGACACATCTGTCCTTTTCGGGGGAACATGAGAATGCACAGTAATCTTAGACAACTTAATCCAGATATTTTAATCAAATCCGCAAATTCTTTTGAAGAACTAGATTAGCCAGAGATCAGTTATCGCGATTAGAAGATCTGGAATCTTTCAGATCATCTCAGATGTAATAATCGAGGTATGAAGAACGGGCCCTTGTTGTGCATATGAGATTCAGCTGAAACCTCTTGCTTTTCTTCAGCTTGTTTCCCCTTAACAGCTACACAATTAGCAAATAATTAGTTAATTGCTTTAGGTGCCAGAGACAGTGTGTCATTCCGCCTCTTCATCATCTCTGGATCATCTCAGCAGTTTTTAGCATGTTTAGCACATTTTGTGTGTGTGGTGTGTGTGGTGTGTGTGTGTGTGTGTGTGTGTTCGAGTCACATTCATGTGCTCATGTGAGACATTCATCTCATTAAACAAACTTCATTTCCTGTTTGACTCTCATAAAGCATTTTATCTAGAATAATAATGCCAGATCCGCTTCTGAATAGTGAATCAGTGGTGTCTAGCAGTGTCCTCTCTCAGTTTGTAGATCATGGTCACTTCACCTGTGTTTGGAGAGGATTTGTCTCTTTTCACATTGTTTAATTGATTGTTTGAAGTCATTTAAATTGTTTTTTTTTTATATTTCATCATCAGTATCTTTTAGAGATCTCTCTCAGTCTCAGTGGGTTAGTTGTGGTGTTACACACACATGGATACACACACTCACAGTTTGTGTTGTTGTATTGAGCAGGTGACTCTGGCCGTGCGCCTTGAATGTGCTGCTATAACAAACTGACCTGTTTGAGCAGGTGGACCGTCTCTAAGCATCAGCCCTGGCACAGCACAGAGTGTGTGTGTGTGTGTGTGTGTGTGTGTGGCTCTAGCAGTCCAGTCATGCACCTTTAGTGTCCCTCACGTGTCCTCCCTCTCATTCAGAAGAGTCATTCTTTCATTGGTGAACTAAACGAGCACGCATATTTCCCAACGTCTCTTCGGGTTTAATGAGAGCGAGCGCAGTCTTCTGATGCGCCAGGTGTTTGTTCAGATCCTCCGTCACTGCTGCGTTTGTGATCTGAGTTTCAGTGAAGTTCGTCAAGGGCAGAGCTGAACGTGTCAGCGTTGACTTTAATGTTCTTCTGAAGAGAACAGATGGCTGATGTGTGACGCTCACATCTGATTGGCCAGCTGAGATTCTAAGATGAAGACTAGAGAGAGAGTTTCGCTCTGAGCACTCCAAACGTTTATAATCTCCTGCAAACATCTTTCTGCTAGATTTATGTCGTAGAAGCCGTCTGTTATCTGCCGGTCTTTGTGTGTTTTGTTGAGACACAGACAGTGACATTCATGCATATTCATTCAGTTAAAACAATCAAGTGGCTCTTTTTGATTTTCACTATAAACTCTCGACACGAGTGGCGTCTCTTCTTCACGCCGCGGCGCTGCGTTCGTGTGCGAGAGGGACATTTACTCTATCTCTTAATTAAAGATTATATCACATCATTTTCTTCACAAGAGAAGAAAAATTCACTTCAAAGAAAGAGTGAGAAAAATAATTTCTGTAAGTTCACCAACTGAAAATGAGGCAAAGTTATTTGCATGAGTAAGATTGACGTTTTTAATATCCACTGCAGCGGCGTTGGATTGGCGTGACTGAGCCGTCGCCGGCCGTGAGAACATCGTGTGCCGCAGCATTGGCCTCATTATAGAGAAAACAATGCATAATTAAAGTAATCATGATTAATTACCATTCGCTCACCATTTGCACATCTGCTTAATTATAAGTTTGGAAAATTCCTCCATGTCTGAATTCAGATTTCGTGCGATGCACGTTCTGACGTGGAGTTGATAGTTTGACGGGAGCTCTGATGTTCGTCTGTTGTTTTAATTACACGGACGTGCATGAGAATTGTCATGGCAGGGAGAAATAGGGCCCAGAGCTAGACATCTACATGGCACGAGGCCTTCACAGGTTAAAAAAAAAAAGTACACTTCCATAATGTACTCAAAGGGGGTCATTGGATGCCACATGCACTTTTACAAGCTGTTTGAACTGAAATGTGTGTTGGCAGTGTGTGTACACAACCACCCTATAATGATAAAAGTCCACCCAGTGTTTTTTAAATCTCGTTAAATCATTTCTCCTTTCTCAGGTCTAGCCATTCTCAGAATCTTCAATGTGTGATGTCACACCTACCCAGGTTCCTCCCACGATTGTTGATTGACACTAGCGTTTTACCTTAGCTCCGCTGTCATCAGTCTGTCATCGGTGTTTAGTTGTTGGATGTAATTATGAACATACCAGTCGTCATTTACTCCCGACATCTGAGCGGCTGAAGACGCAGAGGATTACGTTTGTTTCTGAAGGTAATGCATTCCCCCGCATTCGTGATCCAGCTTCACCTCCAGAAGAAGTGAGTGTAAGGTTCTTTTATGTATCTTTGCAAATCGCCTCTCCTAATAATGTGCTAGTTAGCAAGTTCCGCAGCTAAAGTAAACAGTCTCATGAGAACTGCTCGTCACCCCACAGAAAAGAGGGGCGGAGTCAGCACAGCTCATTAGCATTTAAAGCAACATGCACTAAAACAGCTTGCTGTGAACTGTGTTTTTTGCGGGTGTAAAAAGAGTGTTGTTTTACACTACCATTGAGAAATTTTAACTGAAGTATGTTATAGACTTTTCATTAAGACCCTAAAAAGGGTCTTGTGGAAAATGGGAATCTAATGCCCCAGTTAAAGTGCTCTTTTTTTTGTGCACTAATTTTGTATTTGATATAATAAAAATGATTCTTTACTGCTTCTTAAGATAAACTTAAGATCTACTAAGTGTACTCAACTGTGCTATTATGGGACACCATGAATATAAATTAAAATGCATCTTTCATACACTAGTACACTTTACACATCTTTTCATACACTAGTGTTTGTAAAACCAAATACATTTTTTTTTTTAAAAACAGAGATAGTATGTTGAAAGCACATTTTAGTTCATATTCATGGTCCCCCAAAATAGCACAGTTGAGTCCATTTAGTTGATCTTAAGTTTATTTTAGTAGTGAAAGTAGAAAAGAATCCTGTTTAGTATATCAAGTGCAAAATTAGTGCGCAAAAATTGAGCACTTTAAGTACTGTACATTATGGAAGTGTTCTTTTTTTTTAACCTGGGGCTGCTGAGAAGGCAGTATACAGTGACGTACAGGAATCGATAGAGCGTTTTCCCTCTGTGCTTCATAAAGGTCTCGCCGTTTGCCCGGTTACAGACGTGCCGAGGGCCTACAGTAGGTGGGCTACAGGGTGAATGAACATGTTCATTAAGCCAACACGCTGACGAACCCAGCCGCTTTAACCGACAGACGCCCGGGAGCCCCAGAGACGAACTCTCGGAGGAGAAACGGGACGTTAACCACAGTGTCAAAGCAGGTGGAATAATTAAGAAAAAGGAGAGAGCTCATTTAAAAGGGCTAAATCATGGCTGTAAGTTAATTATGTTGCCTTACCTTACACAGGAAGTGGCTGCACGGGGGATCACGATGGATTTCCTTTTAAAGAAGCTCCTGGCTCGTTAGCAAACAGACAGTTTTTTTGAAACAGAGCAAAGATAAGCCGTGATGTGATCGACAGGACAGTTCTCAAGCTGATCGCCATTCATTTGGTTTGTTGTGGAGGAGCGCTGACATGAGATTGCACGTTAAACACGGTCAGCTTATAACAAGTCAGCTTGTGCAGGTGGAGCGGTGTTTCCATTACTGTGAGCAGACACCCCAGCGTCTCTAATGATAGAGCACCAGCGCTTCACAGAGCTCCAGCTCCTCATTAAACCCTCTGCTGCCATGTTAGAAAGGCGACTCGGGTGTAAGTTATAATTTAGGCTGCTGCAGTTAACTCTGCGTTTGTTCTGCAGAATTCATGATCAATGTTTATATCTCTTCATGTGACAGTTCATCAGTTAAAACATCATTTACCTGCCCAAACTTGTTTGATCTAATTTTGTGCGTAAGCAGGCTGTAAAACTGTAAAAATTCTGACATCGTTTACTCTCCCTCAAAAGTTGTTTTGAACCTGTATGATTTTTCTTTCTGTTGAACACAAAAGAAGATATCATGAAGAATGTTGGTAACCAAACAGCCGCTTGAAATCCATAGAATGGAAAAACATGCTATGGAAGTCGATGGGAACCGGAAACGTTTGGTTTGGTTTCTTCAAGATGTCATCTTTTTTGTTCAACAGAAGAAAGAAACTCATACTATTTTTGAACAGCTTGACGGTGAGCAAATGATGGCAGAATTAGATTTTTCTTATTGGCTTGATCCATTTGTCTGTGTTCCTTTTCAAATGCGGGTTAACTAGCCACATCGCAACCCTTCGATATTATTACATTTTTAAGTTGTCCGTCACGTTTGCGCTCTGGAAGAATGTCAAGTGGCATCACTAAGTGGGGCGTTCAGGTTGTAATCATCGCGCTCAGCCGCGGCTCGTCCGTGTTGATAGTGTTCGCTGTTGTAAAGCAGAGCGGCCGTTGACAGAGGGTATTAAAGTTAATCAGCAGAGAAATGTCAGGCGGCTTCGCTCACACACGCTAGTGTTCTGCTAGCACTCTCAAACAATGCGTGCTCGCCGCGTCGGGCGACTTCTGGAGGGTCGGCGCTCAGATCTATTCTTTGAGTGCGCCGGCGTAATCATGCGTGACCGCGAGCGACTGAGCTCTTTAATTAGAGAGACACGCATTCATTATTTACCCTTTTCTCAGAGGAGATTAGCTGGAGCCCATGCTTTGTGGGAGAGATACAAAGCTAAATGTACCTGAGACGGGCCTTCCTCCATGTTTCACGATTCTGAGTTCCTCCAGTGACTTACAGTCTCCCGAAGCGAGATGAGTGCGCCCTTGCGAAAATTAACCATGGTTTAAAAAAAAAAAAAAAAAAAGCATGGTCACTACAGTTAAACCATGGTAGCCACAAATGAACATGGGCTTGCTACACTAACCATATGGTATTTGTAGCAAAACTGTGGTTATAAATAGTAATCAATAGCCAAAAAAACATGGTTACTACACTTTTCCTACAATAAAACCATGGTTAATTTTCATAAGGGTGTGCAGGTACGCGGTGTGTTCGTATTCAGCTCAGAACTGTTGGAGGAGGTTTTTAATTAAAATAAATTAATCAATGTGCGGTTTATAATGAGCAGATGCTAACAGTGGTGTTTAAAAAGCTCTCATTAAGCGTCTGAAGGGCTTTTGATGGCAGTCTGTCTCGGGTCACATCCTCTGGCCGGATGAAAGAGGAGCTCTTGAAGGTCGCGTGGTTCGTTTACTGAGCACATCCAAAGGGTCGAGCCGCGCTCCAGGCCTTTGAAGTTCCTCCGCTGGCTCGATAGCTGGTCGATGGGCCAACCCAGGGTTCCAGCGAAACTTTACCTCTCCACTTTTGAAGTCACTTTGTTTGCGCAGAAATCGTTCATTTAGCTGAATGTCATGATTTTTATTTTATATTTGCGGTTATATTATAACTAAGGCTGTCAGTTTAATTTGTTAATTAATTAGTTATGAAAAAAAATAACACGATTAATATATTTTAATGCAGTTAACACACAGGCCCCACTCTCAGACCTGTACGTCATCATATATTTCATACAGTAGACTGTTGACAAATGTGATGCAGGGCAACAACTACATAAATGCGGTTATGTACTAGAATTCAAGATATTGGGACAAAAAGGCTCCTTTATGAGTTTTTGTCTCATATTTATATCACATGATATGCAATATCACACGAGCAGCGAGAGCAATATCACACGAGTGCTATTTATATTCAAATACCACAAGTACAAATGTGATTTTTATACAACAGGTCAGTAAATAAGAATATTATATTTTAAACACAATATTGTCTGTTTTTGCTCAGTTTTGCCAACAAAAATATTACCTATAAAGCCACAGCAGAACTGTTGTGCATCTCCGATCAACACAGCAGTGTTTAGTTTCTGAATGAATCTGTGTCATGAACAAATCGGGTGAATCAATGATTCACAGGCCCATTCATAAAGTGAGCCGTTTAATGAATCCCTGAATGAATCAGCCAACTTTAGTTTCTTATTAAGAGTATTATTTAAAAAAAAATGGGAAAAAAACTTTAAAGGCATAGTTCACCCAAAAATTTTAATTATTTAATTTACTCAAACCTGAATGACTTTTATGAAACATAAAAGAAGTTATTTTGAAGACTGTTGGTGACAAAGTTGTTTTGGTTACCAGTGACTTCCATTGCATGAATGTTTCACAAATGATCTTTTTTTTTATGTTCCATAGTTTATGTTAGGCCATTGTAGCCTAAACATGTGTGTGTAAAAAATTTATGTTAAATCAAATCAAATATTTCTTTCTAAAGCTACTATTTGTTATTTCTACTTAATACTTTCTCATTTAACACAAATATAGCTTTAAATAATCTTTTAGGGGTATTTTAACAGCCAAATGTAATTTATGATTAATTATATTAATTAATCGGGGCATCATGTAATTAATTAGATTAAAAATGACAGCCCTAATTATAACATTTATTTATTTATTTTTCTATTGTTTATAGTGTGTTGATGCTTTTATGAACTGCTGAATTTTCTGTCTGCACAACAAATGTACTTTTGGGTACGAATAAAGACACCTTGAATCTTGAGGTCTTTATGAGAGCATGAGGAACATTTGACTGGCGTTTTTTATCTTCTGAAAAAAAAACAAAAAAACAAAGATATGGTTGCTTGAAAGCGAGTGTTTCTGATGCATGGCAGTACATCAACCCTTTTTTTAGTGCGTTAGATTCAAGTGACAGACTAACAAGTGAGAAAAACAAACCAACAGCAGAAACGCTGTGTAATTCAGCTGCATTTATCGCACCTTCTCTGCTGGTTGCCAGAACTTTCCTCTTAGTGTGTCCCATTGCTAATTTACAGAACCAGTAGGACTCAATTATATTCAGGAGGAAGATGTCAGCCTCTCACCCGACAGCGTTGCTCATCACTGGAACAAAAGTGTGTTTAGAAGTGGATTATGTTCAGAAGGCTCAGTTCTGGGCCTGGCTGGGAGCCTGTGATGTTCAGCAGCCGTACGGAGAGCAATTTCCTTCCCGTCTCAGCGCTGACATTTCTTAAAGAGACCCCCCAGAGCGGAGCGCTCTCGCCCTCGCGTGATTAGCCCTATAGCGTCGACTAACGCATGCAGGATCACAGCAGTGATGGTTTCACATGGATGAAACTAGCGAAAAGGTCAACGGGATGAGACTATTTGTGTGTATCGGGCCACAGGGAGGGCTTACTGTGGTAATTATGAGGTGAGGATGTATTGATCGTGTGTGTGAAGCTTCTCCACGGCTGTAGTCCAGTATAAAATGACTGGAGTATCAGATTTTATTACTTTCATCTCTGGAGGAAACAGGAATCTCACCTCCGTTGCATCAGATCTGATCCGTGTAAAGGCTGGAATACACCACACAGCTTTTACCCAGATTTTTAAACTCAGTCTGCAGATTTGAGTTGACAGATTTCATAGAAAATCATGTGGTGAAGGATAGACACAGACTCCATCCAATTGGAGGAGATCAGACACGTTTGATATTTTGAGCCATATTGTTTTAATTTGTCAGTGTTTCAGTTTGTTGTGATGGGAATGACTGTAGCATCTGGTAGCGTGTGATTCTCGGTTGTTTACAGTGGCCAGTTTTTCCTCTGCAGAGTCGCCAAGTGTTTGAAAATCTGCTCAGATTCTCTTTTCCCGCCATTGACAGACTCTTCCGGTAATCTAAGCTTTCACTGTTATTACACATCTTCTGAAATAGTACAGAATCTCCTGATCCAAGCTATCGAAGCATTGCTCACATAAAAAGCTAATGCGCTCATCAAACATTAAACCATATATAAATCAAAACTGCTAACGTTACAGAGTGGAATGAGGATCTATGAAGCGGTGTAGGACTGTAAAGGTTTGGATGTGTTGATGAAGCGCTCGACTCCATCTATGCTTAGATCATAATTCAGAATCCCATCCAGACGTAGTCTTTGACAAAAACGCCATTGTCTAAGCTTTTTGTTCAAATGTCTTTTTTTTTTTTTTTTTTTATGAAACTCATCCACATTCAAGTGTTGATAAAACAGAGTACATGTGCAGAGACATGTTCTTTCTTTTAATATATTGCATGTTCAGATACTCATACAAGTAAATATTCTGGGGGCCATGAAATTTCATGCTGGCGAGGATAGACTTAAGTAATAAAAGCCTGAAATGACATAAATCAAGCAAATATCTAAAGAATAGCATAGCTCATCTAAAACCGTCAGTATAATTGCCATAAATCAGCTCCATCCTTTCTGTTTGTGATGAGGGAGAGTGTTGTCTTCGCTCTTGTTTGTTCTCTTAGTTTTAACTGGGGTTTTTTTCAACTGCTTACACACAACTTGTACTTGTGACAGAATTTCTGAAAGCTGACACTCAAACAGCAGAAGCACACACCAAATCTGCAAAACCATACACTAATTCTCAGCCTTTGTGTCTGTTTGGGTTCTGTTTCATGTTCTTGTTTTCATGTCTTTTATT
>SCHK01107083.1:367-13608 GCA_004124795.1 Poropuntius huangchuchieni
CTGTGACTTTTAAAGTTCTGTAGACCAATCAGGAGACAGTATCAATCAGCCTTCATGAGCCAATCGGATGGCTTTCCCTAGGGAGAGCAGAAATACACACACAGCCCCTATACACAGCAGAAAAAAGAAAAATAAAACAGAACCACCACAGGGTTGTAACACCATTGTTTTTTGTTTGTTTGTTTGTTTGTTTTTAGTACTATTTAAATAACCAGGGGACTTTTGTCCCAAAAATGCATTTGTCTGAGGTCACTGGTCATTCAGTGTCACAAGAATGAGAAGTTATTCTGGAATCATATACAAAACTGATGGTTATTTGGCAGTCTGTGATATCATCAAGTGGCACCTGATCATGTGGTGCTGCTGAAAAGTGAGTTTATTGCTTTTAAATACTTGATAATTTCACCTTTTCATTGGAGATAAGGTAGGTTACAAAAACACGTCATTCAGTGAAAAAACAAACAAAAAAACTTTTATTGTTACATTTTTATTTATTTATTTATTTTTTAAATAGTTGTCCTGAATAATTGTGATTAACTTTACTGGACAAGTTCACTGTTTGAAATAGGTTGCCATTTTATTGCCTGCAATATAAGCTGAAGTAGATGTTTCGTTCTTCAGGGTAATGGTAGTCTTATCTATTACACTGAATGACAGTATCACTCTATAAATAACAATTTTATCATCTTATTGATATTACAGATAAATAAGGAATGTTAAGCATTGACAAATGTTTTAGATTTGATAAATNTGTTCTTCAGGGTAATGGCAGTGTTATCTATTACACTGAATGACAGTATCACTCTATAAAAAACAATTTTATCATCTTATTGATATTACAGATAAATGAGGAATGTTAAGCATTGACAAATGTTTTAGATTTGATAAATAATATTTGAATGGATTTTGGTATTGTTTAATCTGTGTTATTGATTATTTATTATTGATTAATAATAAACGCCTATTAAGAGAGGCCAAAAGCTAATAAATAAAGCCAAAAAGCTAATAAAGTAAGTGTGGACCCAAGACCCAGTAGCTTGGGTGGCACTATTAAAGCCTGTTCACATTAGGAACAATAACTGTAAAATAACAGTAAATACGTTAGCCTCCACATCAATGACCCGATGACATACGTTTACGTGTCGTGTGCACGAATAACGCGATTATTTCCAATAATTAGAGTAAATGACTTATAGTGATAGTGTTCGCACGCTGTATATACACCATTTTAAAATCGTTTAAAAATGTATTGTTTCGAAAACTTCTAATGCACCACAAAAATTCACCATGACTTTTTTTCTGCACCTCTGGCATCCCATAATAGGACGAAGCGGTGAGTTCGCGGGAGTGGGGGAGGATAGCTGTGTTTATTTTCTTTCAGCCACAGATGGTTTGAGAGGAGAGGCTGCAGTAGAGACACGCAGAACGACAGTCGGGGATGAAGCCGCAGCTTTGGGGAAAAAGTTGCATTTATTGCATGCATAGCCTGGACACGAAGCTCTCACGATGTTAATGCACATAGTTATGTTTGGCGTTTTGGTTCTGAGCATCAGACCTGCAGACGGTTTCCCCAATTACAAAGATGACTACATGGACGAGGACCTGGCCACCTTTGACTATTACAAAGGCACGGATGAGTTTGACGAGGGGAACAGGACGCAGGAGTGCGAGGAGTGTGTGCCGGAGCTGTGCCCGCTCCCGCTGGGCTGCAGAGCGGGGATGGTGCAGGACAGCTGCGGCTGCTGCTCTCAGTGCGCCAACCTGGAGGGACAGACCTGTGATCTCGGACAGAGAAACGTCTATTATGGACTGTGCGGAGAGAACCTGGAGTGCAAACTGGACCGGTCGGATGTAGCGGACGCAGAGGAGCCAGAAGCTCAGTGTGTGTGTTTGTCCCAGAAACCTCTGTGTGGCTCAGACGGACAGACTTACATGAATATCTGCAAATATAAAGAAGCGGCTTATTCTAATCCTGGACTCAATGTGAGCGATGGGCCGTGCAGAACAGGTATAAGCAATACAAATAAGCTTTTCCAACTAGTAAATGTTTATTTAGGTTTTTCTTTATTCACTTTATTTATTGAATACATGTTTTTATCTAACAAATGGAATAAACATGTCTCAAGCAAAAAACCAAAAACGAAAACAAATATTTATTTTAAGAATCAGAGAGGTGTCTCAAATGTTTTTTTTTTTCCCTCTAAGCTGCATTTATTTATTTATTTATTTTTCATTAATACATGGAATAGACATGGTTTAGTAGTATTTTTCTAACCAGTATTTATTTACATATCAATTTATTTTCTTTCTTTATTAAATAGAACATAAATGTTTCCCCCAAGTTTTATTTATTTTATTTTTATTTATACATGGAGTATCTCAAGTGTTTTACCGAACAATATTTATTATTAGTATTATTTATGCATGGAATGGATGGACATATCTCAAAACAAAAACATTTATCTTAGAACAAATATTTATTTATTTGTTTTTAATAATGTCTCAAATGTTTTTATTTCGTTATTTACTTATTAGTTTCTTTTGTTTGTTTCTTTCTTATTTTCTTTCACAAGTGATTTGAAGTGTTGTCTCAAGAGTGTTTTTCTCTCTGGGCTGCCAACACTTGGGAATTTTGGACCTGGCCCCTATAATTTTCCCAGTGACTTTAAAGAGGAGATTTATGACCTTTAAACAGCTCTTTAAGTCGGCTGACATAGGAAGTGGTTTCTGAATGTGATTCCTGATATGACTTCTTTTCCTCTCTCTTTATTTCTGGTAAGTCCCCATCATCAAGGTGCCGCCGCATAATCTGGTAAATGTTACAGGCAGCAGTATAGCATTTCTCTGTGAAGTGTTTGCATTTCCCATGGCGCTAGTGGAATGGAGGAAAGATGGAAAAGAGGTCATTTTACCTGGTGATGATCCACATATATCTGTTCAGGTAAAGTACTTCCAAACAGAAACTCTGTAAAGTGATAACCATGAATAGGGTCTCACGGATGTAGATGAGTTTGTTTCTTCATCATAACAGATTTGAAGAAATTTAGCATCACATCACTTGCTCATCAATGGACCCTTTGCAGTGAATGGGTGCCGTCAGAATGAGAGTCCAAACAGCTGATAAAAACATCACAGTAATCAACAAATGACTCCAGAGTCCATCATTTAATGTGTTGTAAAGCAAAAAGCTGCGTGTTCGTAAGAAACAAAACATTAAGGCATTTAATTGTTGCTTGGTCAAAATTTCATAATGCATAATGACACTACCTCTTGTGAAAAGTCCAACCTCTCTTGTCCTTTCACATTTGTCCAATTTTAGCGTCTTTACATTGGCTTCCTGTAAAGTTTAGAATTAATTTTTAAAATAGCTGCTTTTGTGTACAAGGCTTTATCTGGTCTTGAACCAAAATACATTAGTGACCTGATTCCTTACTCTCCTCAAAGAGCACTTAGGTCTAGTAATCATCTTCTCTTAACTGTCCCACATTGTTGCTGTAAAACCAAGGGTGGTCAGCTTTTTCAGCTGCAGCTCCTAAACTTTGGAATCTGTTCTAAAATTTTATTTGTTTTCTCTGTCTTTCCATCAATGTCAGTTTAAGGGTTTGATGTCAAATTTTTCTGATTCTAATTTTTTTAATGAGTTTATTTTTCATATGATGCACTCTGTTTTGTTGTACAGCACTTTGGCAACTCTGTTGCTTTTAAATGTGCTATAGAAATAGATTTTGACTTGATATGACTTGACTCTCACTGACATATTTGTTTAGAACTGTTTTGGATTTTGTTTGTTGGATTTTATTTGTTTTGCATATTTCTCTCCTGATTTAGACAAGATGGGTTTTTCACAGGAGAAATCAATATTATGGATAGAGGACTATCCATTTTTTTTAATAAAAATGCAGCTTATAAAATCTTAACTGATAGACTGGAGTCATGTAGATTACTTGTGGATTATTGTGTTGTTTTTATCAGCTGTTTCATTCTGACAGCACCCATTCACAGGGATCCATTGTTAAGTGATATATTGCTATATTTTCCAAATCTGTTGTGATGAACTCATCTACACCTTGGATGGCCTGAGAGTGAGTAAATTTTCATTTTTGCCTATTTTGGCTAATGATACCATGTTGAAATCTATTACACTGGATTACACAGAATTTTCCACAAAGTAAGTGCAAAAATGTGAATAAAGTCAGCAGATTTTTATGGGAATATTCATGTCTAATGATTTACTGTAGGTGTTTATGGCTTCAAGATTTGGGACATGCAGGGCGTTCCTGGTTAAATCCATTAATGAGCTTGTCAGAACCTACAAAATGTATATATGAATCTTGTTGTTTAGTAGATAGGAAAAAGTGTGTCAGGCTCCACCTCAGCCTTTCCATTTCTCCGTTTTTCCTGTAGTCACGAGGTGGCCCTCAGAAATATGAACTTTCCAGTTGGCTGCAGATTGAAGAGGCCAGTCAGATGGATTCTGGCACATACAGGTGCATCGCTCGAAACGAACTTGGCCACGTCTCAGCCACAGCAGTTTTAGGAGTCCTGCCACCAGGTAAAACTTATACCCTGAGCTAATGGCCTACAGTAATATTTCCTGTTCCATTAGGTTTATATACAGTATAATCTGTTTTTTTCCATCTTTTTTTTTTTTTACCCAGATGAGATGTCTACCTATTTGGAACAAAACTTGAATGAAATGATGAGCTATGACCAATTACAGGACTATGACAGGGATTATTACTAAACTTCAGATCCCAACATCCTCAAGAAGAAAAATTATGTCCTTTTACTTTTAGCCATTCAATTTAAGACATGGCAAGAAGACACTCAAGCAACGACTGTAAAAAAAAAAATAGTAAGCCTGTAAAAACATCGCCCTCCAGAGCTTTTTCTACATCTGGATAATCAAACGTGGAGACGTCAAGGAAGAAGCTTAAATAAATTCCCAATGGCACAGGCCTTTAAAATGAATAAAAAACACACAATGAGAGAGTGGAGTAGTTGAGAAGCTACTAGAAGCTCTGAAATTCAGTACAGAGAGTAGCTACTGGAGCTGAATGTCTCTTTTGTTTCACCAATGCTCTTCTTCAGAGTGACAAGTTGAATAACAAAACATGAAGAACTGTGAAATTTGAATGTGAGCTGCCCAGTCATAAAAAATATATCTATTTTTTTGATAATTTCATATTATAATTGCAGTTTTGACTTATAATTGCAGTTTGATCAATATAATTTTATATTAAAATACTTTTTTTGTGCGACAACACTTTTCACTTTGAATATAAACCTTATTTTTTTACGTTTTATAAATATAACATTTTGAATATACTGAAATGGAATGCTATAATTGTCCCTTTCAAAAATATTTAACCGCAGAAGCTGTAATTGTATTTATAAAAAGTGTAACATTCGTACAAGATCTCAATAAAGAATTCAAATTGAGTAACTTATACATTAGGTACAACAAAACTAATTACATTGCCTGTTTTTGCTCCACCAATGAAAATAGTTTGAAAACAAAGCCACAGAGGAATTACTGCTGGGCTTTCCTGGATGAATCTTTGATTTTTTTAAAAAATATATCTGTTGAATGAATGATTCAATGACTTATTTATAAAGTCACCGGCTTCTATATACGTAGTAGGTGAAAAACAATTTGTGGAAAGTGTAGTATGTCGGAATTCGTAGTATTCATTCACACTTTTCTATCTCATGAGGCTATGGGAGAGGATTTTTAATGGCAGTGAAGTGGCACAAGTGATGCTGGCAGGTCACATGACAACATAAACATGATAAATGTAGATGACATTCACACTAAATGTTGCAAAGTTGCTTGTTCAAAAGGAGTAGAGTATGCAATTTTCATTTCTGAATGAATTCGTTCAAGACATTCAGCGATGTAAGACAGAGTCACTGAAAAATCCTCACCACTAAAATGCATAGACTGACAGCCTTATCTTCTCTCAAAGGCCACTGTTGTTTTAGAACTTGCTGCTGTCTGTGACTTGACTTTTGTGAAAACTTAGTTCTTCACAATCCATCCGTTTCTACTCAAAGCAGAATGTGTATCAGCTGCTGAGTTTATGTATGTTTCCACATGTGGCATCCCTCTTTTACCAGCCTTTCCTTTGAGAGAGTGTGTGTGTGTGTGTGTGTGTGTGTGTGTCAGATCTGGGTGAGGCAGTTGAGCACACAGCTGGCTTTAATATATCTTTATGATCTCCTGTCTTAGGACACAAAAAAACAGGGATCCTATTCTTTGGTACATGTGCATACAGGTCTTCTTTTGATGTAAATACAACAAACACCATCAAGCTACTTATTGATATACAGTAAACATCTCTTAACCCTCTAATTTCACCTTATAGTGGAGCAGAGACCTGTATTTAACAGAATGGTCGTGGATAGCTTTTTAACCCCATTTTCTCTTCTGCCCTCTCATGATGCCTCATGGTGCCTTTAACTCAGAATAATTATGATAACAGCTCTGCATGTAATTTTAGGTTACGTTTTGTGATGCTACATTATTTAAAATATGTAAAAGATTCACATTTTGACACTAGGCTGTTTTAAACCTCTAATCAGAGGATTGGAGAACTTTTGATGGTATTTTACATAAATGCACTGTACTGTACAGTAGTGCTACTGTAAAAATACTAATGTAGAGTTATGCACCAAAAACAGCATGCGTAATAAACCGAATGTAACAACATGTGGTTTAAAGGTCCATTTGCATGACTTCCACCCAGCAGTCAACTGTTAAAGCAATTAGCCTGCAGTAAGGTCTAAATCACTTCAGACTGAGAGCACCTTGGGACAGAGCCGTTTCCTCTTGCCTTAAACAATCAAACACTCTGAAAGCTCAAAACACCTCTACTAGACGTGCTAAAGTTGACTTTATGGGTAGGATAAATCATATAGGATCTCCATGGGCCACCGTGTCACTCACTCTCTTGTTTACTCACTATTAGGCCATCCAAGATTTAAATTTAAAGTGCCTTAATGATGGATTTAACTATTACAAACACACATATTTTCATTTCACACAATGTTAACCTACTGAGTCGTGTGGACTACTTGTGGATTATTGTGATGTTTTTATCAGCTGTTTGGAATCTCATTCCGACGGCACCCATTCACTGCATATGATTATTTGATGAGCAAGTAATGTAATGTTTAAGTTCTCTAAATCTGTTATGATGAAGAAACAAACTCATCTACATTTTCAACAAATGTTTAATTTTGGGTGAACTATTCCTTTAAGTTTTTACGTCCTGATGCTTTGTGATTTTTGTCGGAAAGACAGTTCCCAAGACAAAAAAATCTATAGTTTCCAGAAGTTTGAGAGGGTTGTTGGTTTCTGTTTCATTGCCACCAGTTATTTTTCTTTCCCCCAAATTCTATGGAAAACTGTAGAAATATTCAGGGGATCGTGTGAACTTCCAGAGTCAGCAGCGAGGGGCTTCCCTCTCTGCCCAAGAATCCGCTAATATCCTGTGTCATGAAAAGACATTACTGGCACAGAGATGGAGGGCGAAAAAAAAGCTTGAAATTCAAACAAATAGCTTTAGGAAATGCAGTAGACAACCAAAAAGACATGCAGATGAATTCATATAGCTTACCAGATTTAGTTATTGCTGGTTGGGAAAGTTTCCGAGGTGAAGAACAAAAATAACAAAATGACTATTGTTCATTTTTCTCTTTTTGGTCACCATCAACTAGCACAGTCACCACAGGCACTCAAATCCCCTGCAGCATTCATTGCACGGCTAATGCTAAACCATGATAGCCACTTAAAAAAGGCCTCTCCGCTCCCAAAAGAGCCGCCTCTGTCTGATTTAAATAAAGAAAAGCAGTTCCAGACTCTTAAAGTCATTTCCATGCTTTTGTTTTCCTTCCAGTTTTGAGGAAAATGAGATCCATGTGCTGTGTGAAAGATCATCAGTCTTCTGAGTGGATTTATTGTAATCAATAAAGTGAGCATGGAAGACAACAGGAAGAGTTCATGTTCATGTCTTAGGAAGCGTAACAGACAAATGAGCAACAGTAAGAGCAACAATGAGTCAGATGAACTAAAATATATATTTAAAAAAAGCTGACAAGTTCCTGCAGTCATCAGAGGTTAAGGGTGCTTTCGATTCAATATAAGTTGAAGTACTAACAAAGAGCTGTTCGGTGGAGCAAAACAACACCATCAGAAGGGGTATGACAAACAAACAAATGTCATAAAAAGTCTCTGTTCCTTTATTTTTCTGCCTTGTTTGCCAGTTGTTTATTATTTCCATTGTACTCTTTTACAATTGAATCATCTGTTGGAATCTGTTCTTATTTAAATGACACTTTTCAGAAATGTGTGATGATATACGCTGTCAAACATATTTATGTGTCACGGAGAGTAATCTTTTTATGAAGTGTGTACTGTGCGGTGTGACAGATCATGCGCAGTACTGCTTTGAGGCCCTAGAGGGCAGTGAGAAGATACTACTTAGAAACATGTAGTCTTTTTTTTATTGCTGCTCATCATAATTTTGATTTGAAGTATAAACGACCGCTTAAGCATTAAACCTCGACGTAGATTTCATCCCGCGCTGTTTATAAAACAAGCAAAAATGACACCTCAACTTATGGAGCGTGGTGAGCAGAGGTGAGCTGTTACTTTATATGGCTTGTTTTTGCCATTGAATGATAAGCGAGTTAAACTTGCATTAACGAAGAGATTTGAATATTATAAAGACGTAGGATGGGGTAATTTCATTTGGACCAGTAAGCAATCACCAGAAAAACCTAATAACTATATAGTAATGTTTTTTAAAAACACTTCATAAAAACAGTATAGCGACGTCCTGGAAAACACCCACAACAGTTTAGCACAGACGTGCAGCTCGTTTTCTTCAGGAAATATTTGGGACAGAATTTTGTTTGATTCTGGTCAACTAAATGCAGACTTCCTTTGGAAAAAGGGATTGTTTGTTTGTTTGTTTGTAGGTCGGACAGCTGTGTTGCATTAATGCTGCAATCCAAAAAGCAGAGGCCTAATATATAGAACTGGCATTGGGTCATCACAGGCCTTTACAGATTGTAGTATACAAACGTATATATATTTTTTTCTTATATTGCTATAAAGCAGCATTACAGAAACTCTTCAATTATTGGAGAAGAGCATTGACCTTTGGCTCACATACTTTACAGTTAATATACACATGGCAAACATTAGTTGCTGGTATTGTGTTCATTAAATTATTTAATATGCAAGACAATGCTTAACTTGTGTAGACAATGATTAATTAATAGCCTTTGTCTATCCTAAAACAGCTAGTGAGATGCAGGCCTTGGTCAGTAAAGCACCCCTCATTGTCTGGATGTTAAGTTTGTTGTGTGTGTGTGTGTGTGTGATGGAAACTTGACACACTATAGAGCAGGAAGTTTGCAGCTGACCACAGACCCTGAAAAATAAGACCTCAGATCTTAAAATAGCTCTTATGTTACAAATATAAATCAGTGACGTTACTTGCATCACCTTCTTGTTTAATATTTTAAAAAATGATTAACAATTTACTACTTAAATTCTCATCAAAATAATATGAGACGATAATATGGAAATGCTCAGACCTCATGTAATGATGCAAAAAAGTACATTTAATATAATTTGCCTAATTTCCTGCGTTTAAACAGTTTGTGATGTTTTTTATTAAAAAAAAACAATGCTGTTTCCTCTCATTTGGGTGCAAAATAACATGAGGAAACTCATGATCTTGGGTAATCATTGTGGCTTTGGCTCTTACAGAGGCTCTTGCACAGCTCTGCAAAGAAGTGTAAACTCTTTTGGGCTATACAGGAAGTAGATATGGCGGAACTTGGAGATGCTGTTTGCGTCACAAGCAACTTTAGCAGAAGACGTATGTTTCATTAGATCAGACAGTCTTAAGGAGCTGGGTCGGAGACAAGACCGAGAGAAATGGAGGAGGATATTAGAAAGAAGGGGATGCTGTATTTACAACAGCAGCGGTTTGGGAAGGTAAGAAAGAACGTGCTTGACTCACCATGGGGCTAGTATCAAAGAAAAATCGTGTTATTTTACAGTAATGGTCTGGAACTACTGAACAAAATGAAGGCTGTACTAAAAACACTCATTTGGCCTGACCGTAGGTTGTAGCTGCTCTGTTACATAAATTACCGCAAAATAGTGAAAACCATGAATATTGTAAAAAAACGTTTTTGATGAATGTTGTCTATTTTTTTTTATCTCAAATAATTGCAAAATATTGTGTTGCAAAATACTACTGGACAGTTGGCACATCTTTAGTTCCTGTATAACACCTATAATTTTTGTTTGCGTTTGTCTGTAATATTGCAGAGCAGCTGTTCATATTTCAGACAGACAGATAATATCATTTTATTTTATTTTGTTTAATTTGACAGTTAATAAGTGTGCAAATTTGTTTGGTATCTGTCCAAACATTAAGGCCTAATGGAAAGGAATCACTAATGTACCCATGATGTTGAGCAGTACTCTCAACTTCTCTTTAATGTGCACTGTAAAAAAAACAAAAAAAAACAAACAAACTGTAGCAGCGTTTTAGGTTTGCAGTAATTTACAGTAAAAAAAAAAAAAAAAAGAAGATGATTATTTCATTCACTGACATAATGTTAAAATAGCAGCCAACTAAAGTATTAAAAGTTTTGAAACTTCATAAAACACTGGCAACCACCAAAAAACAGAGGTGGTCATGAAAAAAGCCACATGTACAGTAGAATCACAGCTCATAACAATGATTTTTCCCACAAGATGAAGTGTATTAAAATATTTAAGTTACACACAGTGTCATTCACACAAATATAAAACACCATCGTGTGTTTACAGTACATTAAAATCATAATGCAATTACTTATCGTTAACTAATTAACAGGTTTTTAGCGTAACATTTTACATTTTTTTTCCCATTAAAAGTACAACATTTTTACAGTGAACTTAATTAGTTGAATTAGTTTTACCCGCTTGCATTAAATTATAAAATACTGATAGAGATCTGGGGATCAGATATTGATAGTGTTTTATGCATGTTAGTGCAACAGAAATGATATTTGAACTCACAAGTGAATGAAAAAGATAAATATCATTGGGAAAAAAAGATTTATGTGCAGCTTGCTGGGCTTATGAATTCCAATTAGCACCCTTCACTTTTTCTAATTTGAACCACATGTTTATCGCCAAATACTCAATTTCTATTGAGCTATTAAAATAAGAGAGAAATTCATGAATCATATTAAGCTCACTGGCAGTGTCATGAACAACTTCCTGAACTGTGAACGTGATCCACTTTAACTTGTCCATATTCTCATCTAAAACCATTTTCACTTCATTTTGATTGATGCCACTGATAATATTGTTGGTTCCGCCATATGGGACTGCAGTAGAGGAATAGTCTGTTGGCATAATTTAGAGGACTTATGGGCTGCTGGAGTCTATTAAAGTGAGCTAATGTTAGCAATAGGATCAGGGCTGTCTCTTTAGGAGACCACAAGGAGTGTGTTGCATCTGTAATAGATTATGTGCTGTTTGAGGCCATGAATTTCTCTGAAATGGTAGGTAATGTCCGTACCACCAAGATCCTTTTAAGTCTTTGTCTTATTACAGGTATTTCCTTACTGAGGAATCTCACACTTTAAATGCTATCAATTGATGCTCACACGATCCAACCGTCCTTAGGCACTTGAGCCAATAGAGTAAATTCTCAATATCTTAATCAGCATTCTACATGTTTCTTATTGACATGCACGCATTTTCTCATTGGACTGTTTAGTGACTTTTAGTTTAAGAATCATTATGGGAAGATGTGCTCTTGCTATTTTTACATTAACCACTTCCCGTTTTAAGGTCAAAGACAAGTGCAAAAGTGTTGGTAATATCGCTGACATTAGGAAAACTTTGTTTTATTATGAGGAAGAGCAGGGTAAAGTATGTCGGTGGGGAAGATGTCTTACCCCTTTAATCTAGCTTTTTGTCAAATAACCAGAATGGATCATTATATGTGATTTATAGATGGATGTGAGTAAGTTTAAGGAACTGTTTTTGCATGTCACATGTAAATATTGTGCATCAAAATAAGATTTTAAAACAGGATTGTGCATGAGTAATTTGTTTTTTGAGGGAAAAAAGCTTGAAATGTAAATCATACAACCCAGTGATTCACCCTACCCATCAATATATGAGTCAGGTTTTGTCCCAAGATGATATTTTATGACTCTCATATGTTAGGTACTTTCTTATAATGTTGTTTTATATTAGACATCCTGAAATATAATAAGGTCCATTAGTTTTATATCTCATTTCTGTGCATGCCTAGAGGACAATGCAAATAAAAAAAAGTGTGACAGTTTACGCCACTTTCTGCCATTTGTCTTCTCTCTGTTTCAGAAATGGCGTAAGGTCTGGTCCGTGCTGTACCGAGAGAGCTCCTGCTCCATCTCTCGCCTTGAGTTTTTTGAGTTTAAAGACGGAACTGGCAACACACTGGAGAAAGCCAACCGCAAACAGGAAAACAAAAAGGTGAGCAACAAACCGTGGAGCTGGGATTTTCCATGTACTGCGAACATAACAAATAAGATGTGGCGTATCTGAGGAGAGTGATGTAGATCCTTGATGTGCCGCGGTACATGAACAATCAAACCCGGTGGGGGGTCATGCACATGGTTTATGTGTGGGTGGACATGTACAAACAATTTGCAGGAAGTGCCATTAAATCTGTTCCCATTTCTGCTATAAAATGTGACAAACAAAAATCCCCTCTTCAATACAAAAGTAGGATTTTCACAATAAAAGCTATGCATATGGAGAATGGTCAGACCTTGAAAGAAAAGAAAATGTTCATGCATCATACTACCCACACAATTTACAAACCTGGACATCTTGGAGCATATTTAAATGCTGATGTGTTGTTAAAAAATAGCTTTTTTAAAGGTTTACTTTTCTTAAAATCTCAGTTTTTGAGTTTTATATTCTTGTTTTTTTTTATTACAGGTGATAAAAATTAATGATTGTATTCGTGTTACGGAGACTGATGTTGAAGGCTGTCCACGGGATTGTGGTCCTTTTTTGGTGGAGACAACTGAAAAGACATTTATTTTCGCCGTTGAGACCACTGAACTGGAGGACTGGATCCAGAAACTGTGTGAAATCGCCTTTCCGGTATTTAACACTGTTTTTAAATTGTGTGATGGTCTCTTTCCGGTATTTAACACTG
>SCHK01107121.1:0-10940 GCA_004124795.1 Poropuntius huangchuchieni
AAGTTTAAGTTAACGTTACACCTGAAAGAAACAGTTATGTCGTTACTGAATCACAGTAAGTGTAAACAGGAGATTTGCTAGCTGTCTATTAGCTAACTTACAAGCATAATTACATCTGTATATGAACATTACCAATAAATGTAAAGTGGTTTTATAACCAATCGGAATCACTGTTAAACTGTAAGCTGTATTTAATTTAAACAGCAGTAAGTTAACAGCTTCACAGCACTGAAGCTCCAGCGCGACGATCATATATAACTTAAATATTAATATGCTCACCTTTAGTATGCGAATAAGCAACGGTTGCTGGATAAAAATAATCTCTTGCTTGTGTATTTCGAAAAACTTACAGCTCTTGTCTCTAAATTGTGCAAAAAAAATAAAATCTACTCTTTGGGGAAATTCCGCGCGTACGTCATTTTTGTTTTTGCCGCGTACGTGACGTCACATCGGAGTCACTGGGCATGTAGTGAACCGCTGCCCTCTGCAGGCCTGGAGGAGTATCTTCTGTATCGAAGAGTGCAGGGAAAGTCTCAGGAAGACCACAGGTAACTAATTTGGGCTTCATTAGGATATGCTTTATTTTTATATATTGCATAGAAAAAAAATACAGAGGGAGCTTACATATAAGGTGGTCATACAATTTAACGAAAACATAAGTCAAATGGTTTATTTTTAAAAAGATATAAATAAAACAATAGTAACAATTCTTTGCACGTCACAAGAATTTATTTATTTATTTATTTATTTATTTATTTATTTATTCTTTCTTTCTATCTAGCGGGAAAACGAACGTAAACTCCAGTAAACGTGAACTAACGTACATCATTCAGAAGAGGTCGCTATAAGGCAGACAGACCATTTTTTTACAAAAAAAATCAACCCCAGGGATGTATAACCAAGATAAAAAATTAACAATTACAGTACAAAATATTAAGATTATTGATTATATTTCAAAGCATTTCATTAATTTTGTTCTAAAATGTTGGTTTTATTGGTTAATATTGGTTTTTAAATTTATTATAGCCTATTATTATAATTAATTCAACACAATCCCTCAACTCTGACCCAATATTTACATTTACGTTTAGTCATTTAGCAGATGCTTTTATTCAAAGCAACTTACAAATGAGGACAATGGAAGCTATCAAAATCAACAAAAGAGCAATGACATGCAAGTGCTATAACAAGTCTCAGTTAGCTTAATGCAGTACATGTAGCAAGGTTGTTGTTGCGAACGCTTAGCACACTGACAGCTATTATGCATACATAGGTAAATTTGGGCTCATTTGACTTTTGACATATAAGCGTTATGTAAACTGAAATTGAATTCAATTTAAAAAAGAATGCCAAGCACACATCGATGATGATTGAACCCACTTGAGGACACAGGCCCATGTGTCTTCTGAGGCTAATCTGCCAAGAGCTTCCTCCTAATTTTATCTACAAAAGAGGATGCTCGACCACAATTTTATTTGTTTTAAAGTAGCAGCTAATTGGTTTATAAACACAAGTAACATGACCTGTCCATAAAACTAACAAGCATACCAACTGTCTTCATAAGAGTGTGAGTAAGGTCATCTGAGGCATCAGGCTTACAGTCAGTTCTGAGAGCTGTGTTAAAAAAACTAGTGCAAGCAGTTGACAGTAGCCATTGACTTCCATATAGAAATAAATACTATGGAAGTCAATGGTTACCGTCAGCTGTTTGATTACCAGCATTGTTTAGAATAGGTTTGGAACAACATGGTGGTGAGTAAATGATGACAGATTTTCATTATAGGGTGAACTATAGCCCTTTAATCCACTGTTGTTTTATACAACCATAGGATTTAAGGATCTGTCTGTCTGTCATCTTGGATATTCAGTTTATTGTGTTTTTTTATATTTTGTTTTGTCATATGTAGGCAATAAATTCCTGGTTTAAGGTGGCACTTGTCATGCCGTGACTGTGGCTCAGAGGAGTTCTGTAACACACATATCTCGAAAAGCAACAACTGTAAATTTCTTTAAAACCTGGACAGATTCTATTACAGATTATATAAAAAAACATGCCTATCACAGATGTTTGATAAAGAAATACACATTTGTTATTATAGAAATACAACTTAGAATAAATAATATACAATAAATTCGATTTTGGATGTGCTATATTGAACGTATTGCGGTATATTTTGTCTGTCCCTTGCATGTCACTGCTGGTTGTGATATCAGGCCTTTATGTAAATAAAAAACAAATTACAATTAGTCTTCTCATGAAAAGATCTTTACAAAGAAAACCTCAATGTAGAAACAAACAAAAATTAAAATTAAAAATGTAATAAAATTATAATTACATGCAGCTTGGATTGTGATATTAACATGTGTCTGGCAGATCTCAACAAAACAAACAAATAAATAAACAACAAAACAGTCAGTTGGCACGACCTTAAGAGAGCGCTCGCACATCTGACCACGTGATACGATTCCTGGAAAGTTCCTGGAAATTAGTCTTTTGTATACCAGTCTTTTTAAATGAGGATTAAGTAGTTAACGACGAGCGCACACACATACACACACACACACAGAGAGAAAAAGATTTGTTGGAATATCACTAAACTGCTGGAGGGAGTAATTATATGTGTTCTGCTCACTTGGCGCGCGTTGTAACGCGTCTGGACGCGCGGTGCGTGCGGTGCGCCTACAGACAGCGCGAGACATACAGTGTCGCCTTTTGTGGAGTGTCGCTCCAGAAAGAATCAATGCAAATACGGGGGAAAACGCGTCCCGATCTGGTGAGCATCAGGGGGTGCTGGTCGTTTGACAGTGAGCCGATCAGTATTTCCCATTAATAATAAACGATGGATCTAAACCATGGTGCCATTGAACGTCTGTAACCTGAAACGCGCTGGACCTGATTGCTTATTGCTTTCACTTAGACAAAAGGTAAGTGCTGTGCGCTTTCTCCGACTGTCACCTTTCAGGCTCAAGTTTATTTTCAAAATATATTCTGCTTTATTGCCTCAGATTAATTATGTCTCAGATAGCAGCCTCATCAAATGATTCGTGTATTTAGAAGTATCTTAATTTACGCGTTCAGGAGAATGTGCAGACGTTTGTCTTATTTGTCACACTATCATTTACCAGGAGCTGTCAATGCAGTTTCCTAGTAAAGGCAGTTCTGCGTATTTTGCCGTTTGTCAAAGGCTGCCTTTGTTTTTATTCCTCATGCACGTGCGCAATGAGCCATTCACACGGACGTTTGTAATGTTAATGAAGCTTATGAACATTGTCATTTCGCTCTGTTATCCAATTAAAAACAACAACAGGAAAAATATCAGTAGCCGACCTTTGGATTATTTAATGGTGATTAACACGAAGCGGCCACTTTTATTTATCACTTTATGAGAGTATTTCAAATAACCAATTAGAAATGAGCTGCAGGAGTGAAATGACTATCATATGTGAGCACCACCCTCCTGAGGTGACAGTAGAGGCTTTAAGAAGACTGTAAAAATATTAAGGATTTACAGGACAAAAACCATTTTAAGGTAAGACGAGGAATGATTGCGTTTCTGTCATATGCCATAACACAATTTCAGATCAGGATAATGAATGTTAAATGACAGAACTGGTATAATTAATGTTTAGTGTGATATACGTGTATAACGTTCACACAAGTTTTTCATTTACATGTTAAAAAAAAACTATAAATGGCATGTCTGAGTAGACGGGAAGGGTTGTAACATTTTCCATTCTGCTGGAGACACAAATATTGAACAAAACAGGACAGTGTCGCTACGCTTACCACAATTGTGTGTGTGAGTGAGTGACTAACACACACTCTTTCCTTTAGCTGTTTTATGCATTTGCATGTTTGTTTCTTGTTTTATGTTATTTTAAACGCCTTTTAACGTTCCCTATAGGGTGGCCTTACTGAATTAAAATGAATAATTAATTTGAAGAAGTAAATCTGATTACCATAAATGCATGCATGTCCACGTTTTCTATTAGTCTTATACACTAACGTGGAAGATTGTACCACCAGCACTCCTTGTACTTGACATCAATTTTCACAGTTTTATGGATGCACTGTAGTTTTTGAACATCAACACATTTGCAAACATGGAAATATTATGTTCGCATTTTTTTAAAAAAGAACAAAAAAACATAGGGTTAAAAATCATATTTGTATTTTCAGATCGGCGCAGCCAAACAAAATCCACGGACGCTGTGGAAGACTTCTCACATGTTTTGGTCAATTGTAAGAGTCAGTCGTCTTTGAAGGATAATTATAGACATTGACTGGATGCAGAACGCCGTTCTCCAATGACCTGTCACTCATCCGACTCCACGGAAAGCATCGAGAATGAAAGGAGATCGCAAACCGAAACCCAAGTCGCGGAGTCCGAACAGAGTCGCATTGCCACTGCCATGAGAGACCTTAAAAACACTGGTAAACGTTTACTGCTCGTTTTACTCACATATTCTCTTCCTTTGCGCCTGAAACTCTCACTGAATGAATGTTGTATGCTACACAGCCACAGGCAGTGATTCATAAATTAAAATCATAATGCGTCAAATAAGATGTTAAAGTGATAACAGCCGATTTTAAAAAGATCAACCTTCTATATAAAATTTCAATAAAATGTTTAAAGGTTGTTTTAAGTGTACTTTAATCTCATAAATCAAACTAGCAGCAGGTCTACACTAAATAAAGCTTTTGGCGTGAGTTTGTTGATATATTCAAAGCAGATATGATTTCATTTTATGAATGTCACATAGTTGAAAATGTTGTTTCAGGCCTGCTGTTAATGTTTTTATTTATTTGTGTGACATAATTTGCATCTGGTGTGTTGTTTCGGGGCTGTTGTTTGAGCAGAAGATAATAATGAAAATATCAGAGGAGTGAATGTCAACAAAAAAGTTAAGGCTATGTAAATCCAGTAATTAGTTTTTACATTAAGGGGCAATTTTCACCATGTTTGGATTTTTTTATGAGGGCATTTATTTTCTATTAAATTATACTGTTTTTTCATGGTTGTATGTTGGTATTTGAATTTAATACATTTAAGTGTAATTAAAATTAATTACTTACTAAAACTATATCAGACATTACAAATAGAAATGTTTTTGCAGTTACATGTTTTTTTTTGTTTTTTTTTGCCTTCTGGGGGTATTTTTGTCACTGTTTGTGGCATTTGTCCCACATGCTCCCTTTTCTGACCCTGATATAAAGTATCCAAGTGAATTTAAGCTGGAACTATGAGAATTTCCTGACAAAGCTTTTACAGTTTACATTTTCTGTTTGCTTTTTGTGCAACAAAAGAGTAACATTATCATGTCTATGAAACTTTTGTTATATTTCCTGGTCTGGCTGGAACATTTGTTGCATGAGCAAATTTAGTCCAGCACTGCACTCACTGTATAAAAGAGAAACACAACATAAAGTCATTATGATGCTGCAGCGAGATCCATTTTTAGGTTTGTTTGTTGCTGAGAAAAACAATGTAAGCAGCCTTTGGGAACATCTGTCAAGCATCTGCCATCAAAAACGTCAGATACTCCCAAGATGAATAGTCAGATGCTCTAGTTCAGTATTTCAGGAAAACTATGTTATTTATGTTGACATTTCTGCTGTCTTGTTTAGTCTTGCTATGCCACAGTTGCCATAATGTTTTTAATTAACGTTCATTTAACAGCTCTTTTCAGATGTGCTCGGTTTCTGAATTAGATCTTTAAATCAAGGCAGAGTTGAGCGTTTGAAAGACACGTTGCGTCCTCTTCTAAAAGCCCAAATCTCTGCAGTGACTCAGAAAACGCCTGATAAAATAACAGCCGAAAAGTCAGGATATGACTGTAGCTGTGACGGTTTTTGTGAGTGTGTCTTTAGAGGGACACGTTATGGGTCTCAAGTTACACAAGCAAGAGCCTGAAACAGATACTGTGGAAGAGGATACATATGACCATCTCTGTGTCTTCTTTTCTTGGAAGCAGGCTGGTATTGGGGCAGCCTGACAGCCAATGAAGCCAAGGAGATCCTGCAAGACACGTCGGAGGGGACGTTTCTGGTCCGAGACAGCTCTCAGAGGGACTACCTCTTCACCATCTCTGCCATGACATCCGCGGGACCCACCAACCTGCGAATCGAATACAAGGACGGCAAGTTCAAGCTGGACTCCGTGGTGCTGGTCAAACCCAAACTCAAGCAGTTCGACAGCGTCGTCCATCTCGTGGAGCACTATGTGCAGCTGTCCCGGACGTCTTGTAAGGGCAGGACTACCCCTCTCGCCCCATCCAATGGCACGGTGCAGCTGCTGCTCACAACTCCGGTGTACACGGCCACACCCTCTCTGCAGCATCTGTGTCGTATTGCCATCAACAAAACCACACGGCGGGTACAAGAACTGCCTTTGCCGAACCGGCTGAAGGACTACCTGACAGACTACACTTATAATGTATAGAACCAGATGGACAATGATGACCATAAGTGCTGAGGTTCTATGAATCATAGACCCAGTGATAATGGGGTGCTGATGTCCCGTTTAGGATCATTTGCCTGCGGGATCCCTCATCTTGTGCCCAAGGACTACTTTAAACGATAGTTCACCACCAAAAAATAAGAATCTGTTATTAATTACTCACCCTCATGATGTTCCAAACTTGTTTGACTTTCTCTCTTTCTTCTGTGGAACACAAGAGAAGATATTCCAATTTTGTCCATATAATGAAAGTCAATGGGGTCCAAAAGAACACTGTACTCCATTGACTTCCATTGTATCGGCATTTTCCAAAACATATTCCATTTCCAGATTTGGTGAGTAAATAATGACAGAATGTAAATTTCTGGCTGAACTATCCCATTCATACGCAGAACATCGTTAACAGTGTTAAGTGTCCTTCACTGCGCACTTAACAAGTTTATGGCCTGTAGATTTTCTACAGTCAATTTTTAATGAGCAACTGAGCAGTATCTGTGAGAAGCATTGGCCTGCACTGACATCTGTAGGTTTCTGCCTGTAATACGCACATCAGATATACAGGACGCCTCACGGTGTGACCATGCTTCTATATGAGTTCACCCAAAAATGAATAGCTTAACCTTTATTCTGTAGAACATAAAAGAATTTGTTTTGCAGTGATTCTATGGAGGAACCATTTTGGGTTCCCCAAAGAACCTTCCAGTGAACAGTTCTTAAAAGAACAAATTTTTCATTTTAATAATCTAAAGATCCGTTTTCCACTATAAAGAACTGAAAGGGTTCCATGGATGTTAAAGGTTCTTTGTGAAACCATACAAAGAAGCCTTATTTTTAGCATGAAATAAATCCATACGACTCATCTGGCGTATTCTAAATAAGGATTATTTACTTTCCAATAACTGATCAAAGAACACAAACGCAGACCACATTAACTATGGTGGCACAAACATCCACTGATGTCAAACCTCATTGGGATGTTAACTGATGTTTGAAGTATTTTCTTTTATGTTCCACAGAAGAAAGCAAACCATATGAGTTTGGAACAACATGAGGGTAACGAGTAAAGGATGACAGAATTTTCATTTTTGGGCGAGCTATGCTTTTATTGCAGCAGGTGTCTGAGATGTTCTGCATCCTGTGTTTGAGACATGGGAGTTTGAAACTGTATGCTTTTTGACTATGTTTTATTTGCTCATTATCCATGTTATATTTTTGTACTGTAGTCATAGATGATCATTTGATGTCATTGTTGCCCAAGGAACTGCTGGGAACTGGCAAGTACCTTGCGATATGATATGATACGGTATATCCCAATACATGTCATCACAATAACGTAATACCTACTGAAAAAAAATACATGATAAAATAGCCCTTTTAAAGTCAGTTTGAAACAAAAAATGTATTAAACACAATACACTACCATTTAAAAGTTTGGGGTTAGATTTTTAAATACTTTTTTTCAGCAAGGACACATTGAATTTAACAAATGGTGTTTCGGATTAATTCTTTTCTTTTGAATTTGGAAGAATCCTGAAAAAGTTTGATCAAACATATTAAGCAGCACAATGATTTCTGAAGGATTATGTGACACTGAAGACTGGAGAAATGGCTGAAAATTCACCTCCTCACAGGAATAAATTCCATTTTAATATATTATCAAACAGAAAACAGTTTAAAATCAATGCAGCCATAAGATACTTTCAAAAATACTGGAAAAACATACTAACCCCTGACATACTAAATTTTGAATGGCAGTGTATAAAAAAAAAAAACCTTTTCATTTTAAAAAAGCTCAAACTTGCTTAAACAGGTCCTCGCCATTCCCCAAAATTAAGGGTGCGTACTTTGCAAATAAAATATATCACCGGCTTAGTATTTTATTGCACATTCTGAACCAAGAGGTAATTTAGCAGCATGGTTTATTTCAGCTTTTGTTGCATATGGTCAAGAAGTATTGGCCTGTGTTAACCCTACCTCAGGAGGGCGTCATGATAAACCTGCATGCTGATTGGTCGTATTTGGAGAATATCTGATTCCATACTGAATCGTAATTTTTGACACAGACCAAAAAAATAAAGACGTACTAGGTCAGAAGCTTTTTGTTCTCTCCTCACTGCTATTTGTGGAGAGTTTATAAGAAAAATTGGATTTTCCTGTGAAGTTCCTCACTAATCTGACCTCCTTTCTATTTTGGTTTAATGAAACATACATAATTTTATCCCTTCAAGAATGGGTCGCTTAATGTATTCTATTCACCATTGTGCTTGGGTGCTAAATTCCTGCATTTTCTCTCTATGCTTAGTCTTTCAGTTAAAGCATTCGAATAGTATTATCTTAAAAGCATTGCGCCTAAAAGGATTACAGATTGGTGGTTTGATTTTACCATTATTTTTAAATTAAGAAGTTCCTTATTTAATGTTTTAATTTAATAAACCAATCTTACAGAAATTCTTAAATCATTGGGAAGCTGATCTCAGATCAGCATAAAAGGTAATTCTGCCAACATCTCTAAGATCCAGTATACTATTGTCAATATTATTCATTGTCTTCCCTGAGGACATGGTATATCTAGGGTAGTAAGTCTGATATGATCTCTTTGCCACTACAAAATTCCACTAATATCATTTTACAACATTGTGCTGCATCAGGGGTGAATGGATTGTCTCCCAAAAAGTGAGAAATAAAAACAAGCATAGCTTTAATTCCTTTTCTGTGTGTGTGCGTGTTTTTTTCAGTGAAAAAAGTGACCAAAAAACACAATGTCTCAAAAAAAAAAAGTGTTTGTTTTCTACAACAACTTCACTCTTTTATTTCTGCCCCTAAATGAGCCAATCATGTGCAGAACAGATAATAACACCCATCATCAAGGTCACACACCCACAACCTGGCAACCGCTCAAACTTTTAGTAAACCCACATCCTAAAGAGATCTGCTTTCTAATGTTCTGAAAATATACAGATAATCCAAGTGTAGTTGGTGTTTGTATGGAAATCGTTTGTTTGGTTGTTTAGAAGATTCACTTTTTAATTCCAACAGTGTTCGCAAGACTTTTACATGCTTCATGTATGCTAGCACTTCATATTACTGAATTTCTAAGTATTTTTGTTGTGTACATTTTCAGGCGTTTTTCTTTGAAAGTGTTTCTCTTTGCCACCTTATTTGGAAGGTTTCACTCCTAATTTGCCCAGTATTTTCCATTTCTACAGCTTTTCTAGTCCCCTCCGTGTTTTTTTTTTCTTAGCTTGCACCAAAGCATGGAAATTCTGAGTAACAATTTGAGTCACTCCATATTTTCCAGGGATTTTTAGAATGAATTGTGTGTACAAAGGCTGTATATTTGCAGACGTTTCCTCGAGAGGCAACAGGCTAGCCGATCAGTGCAAGAAAGTGACTATTTCCCTGTTAAATATTGACACCGTTCCCAAGAAAGAGCTGCTAAAAGCAGGAGTTCTCCTTGTCACAGCACAAAAGAGTTGTTTAGTGAAAGATAACGTGGAGATAGCACTGTTTTCCAGGTAATCTAAACTTCATTGGATTTTACATGGAAATTGGATGTAATTGACCCCACAAGTGCACCGTCACAGTTTCTGCAGTCACAAACACATTTAAGTGTTGGCTTCAGCATGTTAGAAGAACAATGTCATCTTATAAAAATTACTGGAATTACAAGTCACTTATTGTTTAAAGTTACACTAATAAAACTTGGCATCCTATATGAGTGTGTGTGTGTGTGTACATACTTCAATGACTCCTTGCTAAATGTCAGACCTAAATTATATGTTATAAAGTGTCATAAAAAATTTTATTGTCATAAAGTGTTACCTACTGTAGAATATATAATTTAGCCTTATGAATGATTTATGAATGAGCTTTATGAAATCATTTTATCTGATATTTTGACATCTTTTGACAAAATTAATCTATATTTTAACCTTATTGTTACCATAACAATTTTCATAAATAACACAATCGTTTATATGTTTGTGATAATAAGTAAGACCAATGAAGATGATGCATTTACTGTATCTTAATATTTATATATTATATGATTATGTTTTTGATGTATATATTACTTCTGAAGACACAACATGAATTTAAGTTGAATGCAGTTTCACAAGAAAGCTTCCAATATGAAATATAATATAGTTTTTACGAATGCCAATGACAATTAAACAATTAGCATATTTTATCATTTATATTTTATTATATGTTTTAATTAGTAATTAAACTTTATATAAACATAGGTAACATTTAATTTTAATATTACATGTACTTACTATTATAATAACAATTATGCATAATTACATGCAAGTTACCTTAAGCCAAACCCTAATCATATAGTAAGTGCATGTAGTTAATTAATATTACTCAGTACTTAAATGTATAATTACACTGTAACAAGGATACCTTAAAATAAAGAGTTACCTAAAAGGTCTAAAAATATTATAGTAAATAATACCTTAAATTAAAGGTAGTTGA
>SCHK01107170.1:0-13672 GCA_004124795.1 Poropuntius huangchuchieni
TGCTACCGTATTTTTTACCACATCCGCTGGGTTTTTTTACCGTAGATTTTATTATTTTTTTTTTTTTTTTTACAGTGAACTTTTAGACAAAAAGGTTTTCCTATGGCATTGTGAAGTACCTTTATTTTTAAGAGTGCACTTCATCTTTAAAGGGATAGTTTATCCAGAAATAAAGGTTTTGTCACTCACCCTCATGTCATTCCAAACCTGTATCACTTTCTGTTTTATGCAATCACAATGAAGGTCTTAAAAAGGAAAAAAAAGAACCATAAAAGTTTCATAAAAAACATTATACATAATTTATAATCCATAAGACGTTTTCTAAAGCAATTTGATAGCTTTGTATGACAAACACACCAAAATTCATGTGAATCCATTGAATTAAAGAGTTGGATCAGTCTAATTTCTACTGAATCATCCAATTCATTAAAAATATATATTTTTTAAATTGTACATGAATTGGATATTGGACCAGATGAACATCAATTGGACCAGTCTAATTACTAAATCAATAAATAAATGCAAACTTACTCAACTGATTCATTGAAAATATCTGATTCAAAAGAATGATTCGCTCATGAATTAGACACTGCTACTTCTCTCATGAACACATCAAGGAGATCTAATGTGGATGTCAAGAGTTTTTTGTAAATAATGACTTAAATTTCAGTTTGTTCTTCACAAAAAAATGGCTTCAGAAAACTTGGAATACTAATATATAATTTTGAAGCTTCGCATCCCCACTACTTATTTACTTTCATTATATAAATCATCACATGAGTTTGGAACAACGTGAGAATGAGCAATTTTTTGGTGAACTGTCCCTTCAGGAAGTGAGCACATAATCCCCATAACCCATATTAGATTGAAATTTGTATTTTTTTTTTTTAATCAATGTCTCCCGGTAACAGTAAATATCTTATTTCATACAAAAATATAAGAGGAAATCTTATCTAGGGCCCGTATATGTACTTTTAGCTATCAGAGAGTTTAGAATCATTTCACATATCCTTGACATTTATGGTATAGGAGGGTGGGACTGGCTCTCCAAAAAACCTAAACTACTGGCTTTTTTCGAATCTATTACAACCATCAGTGTCGTAATGCTGCAGACGTTTAGGTGTGACCACATATTGTGTGATTAAAACACAATATTATGCATATTGCATTTCAAACCATCATACACAAACCAGCACACCATAGCAGTATGACACACATTACACAGTGGCAGCCTTGTGGTGATACGAGACACTTTCTTCTGACAATGTGGCCTTGGGATGCTCTCACATATTAGATAACAGCAAGCATTTGGATAAAGTGTGTCCTGTATTAAAGCATGAAATGGATATTTTCATCCAAGACGGCAGTGACCTGCTTGTTTTCTTGTTAGCAATTATCCAAGCGAGGCACATAACGTCCCATTATGCAGTCACAATAGTGATTTGACTCACAAAGTCACAAGGGAGAATAATAATTGCTATAATTACAGACACAGAGAAGATTGGCTAAAGAAAAGCATCAAACAAAGCTGATTTATGTAAAGAGTAAAGACCTAGGGCTGAAGAGCAGCCTCCATTAAGGGTGTGGAATGACAGAGGGTTCTTTCAACTGCACTGCCCCAATGCAGGTATGTTAAACATGTGCCTGTGTTTGCTGAGCTTCTGGGCCTCACTATAAAAAAAAGAGCAAGGAGGGGCCAAAAAAGAGAGTCTTGTGAGAAGGTGATAGGTGAATGTAGAGACATTTTTTCCCTTTGAAACGAAGGTTCAAGGTGCCATCGTCCAGAGCTTCAATAGTTCATCCCAAAATTAAAATTTCTTAAAAATGTACTCAGGCCATCCAAGATGTAGATGAGTTTGTTTCTTCATCAGAACGGATTTGGAGAAATGTAGCATTACATCACTTGCTCACCAATGCAGTGAATGGGTGCCGTCAGAATGAGAGTCCAAATAGTTGATAAAAACATCACAATTTTTCTCTCCTGATTAAGAGTAGACCATTTTTCACAGTATTGTGGATAGAAGACTCAACTTTTAGCTGAAAGCAATGGTTTAAAGTTAGAAATATCTTGATGGATTTGTTACTTACAACACACACAACTTTTCACTTTACAAAACATTAATTGATTGACTGGAGTGGTGTGCATTACTTATGGATTATTGTAATGTTTTTATCAGCTGTTTGGACTGTCATTCTGACGGCACCCATTCACTGCAGAGGATCCATTGGTGAGCAAGAGCTAATGCTATATTTCTCCAAATCTGTTCTGATGAAGAGACAAATGGATGACCTATGGGTGAGTAAATTTTCAGCAAATTTGAATTTTTGAGTGAACTATTTCTTTCATCTGTGAAGAACTAAACAGCAGCATGTTCGACTGTTCCCACAGTGACAGCTCGTGCTGGTCACTCACTCGCTCTTCTCCTAAAATACACAATGAGGCATTAGCAGCTACAGTCACTGACACAGTCCATGGGCTGTGTGCCATCGCAGCTGCAATAGTGGTGGACACGTGGCATTTGTGGTTCTTTGTGCTCCGCGAGTGCCCAAAACATCTCTGCATGTAACCTCAAACACTAAGCCAGAGCAGATGACCACTCCGAGGCCTAAAATAGACTAAATTCAAATGAACTTCTATCCATGCTGGAAACTGGTACAAGTGGCCAATACATTGCCTTACTCTGTCCATGTGTGAGCTAATGTGCTGTGCATGTACTATGCTTACCAAGGCTGCATTTATTTGATAACAAATACAACAGCAATATTATGCAATTTTATTAACTATTTTCTTTTTAAATGTATTTTTAAAATATACTTTATTTCTCTGCTGTCAAACTTAAATTTCAGAAGCCATAATTCCACTCTAACATGCTGATTTGGTGCTTAAACCCCCCCCAAAACAACAGTTTTGCTTAATATTTTTGTGAAAAACAATGCATTTTTTTATCAGGTTTCTTCTATGAATAGAAAGTTCAACAGAACAGCATTTATTTGAAGCAGAAATCTTAATCTTAAATGTATTTACAGTCATTATTGATCAATTTTATGCACCCTTAATGAATAAATGTATTAATTTCTTTCAAAACAAAAATCTTAATGACCCCAAACTTCTGAATGGTACCTTATGCCTGTTAAAAAAAACTTTAGCAGAGGCAAAAATTCTTCTGAGATGTACAATTTTGTAAGATGAAGACCTAATGAACAAGACTTTTCCTTTTAGTTAATCAACAAAATAGCTTTTAATGTGTTTGTTTTCCTATATGTAAGACAATAGATAGACTCCACCCAGCCTCTGAACTCTGGTGTGGGTGCTGTACATTGTGTACCCTCTGCTCCATACCATCAAACAGGACTGGCTTTAGAAGTATGAACAAAAACACTGATATTTGACAGGCCATCTGTCATCACTCTGACAACTAATCAAAATGTGGCCAAAATACAAAGCTTTACTGTTTTATGTCAGATTCTCATGTTCATTTGTCTTATGACCAAGCTATGCAATGCATATACGTTTACTGAAACACTAAGTCTGAGTCACATTTAGATTTTTTTTTAAGCTCAGTTAAAAAAAAAGCAACCTTTTTATGCAAACGATATGACAGAAAAAAAAAGTTGGGCAAAATATTCTTCCGTTTGCATGAGCTGGAATGTTTCCTGGTACATGAGTTGGAATTTGAATGAAGTGGGTCTGCATATTCTCTAAATTATATACTGTATGTCACCTGACTTTGCATACAATTGTGCTGGAAGATTAGCATGCGCGGACATCCAGTGGCTCTTTACATTGGAATGTTAAACTTTCCAGCAGGCATTTGACATGGTGACTTTAAGATAACCCTCCTTACACTCATTTAGATTAGATTGTGCATTGTTTCAATCTCAGAGTAAATATTTACCTTCCGGAGTGTTGCAGTTATCTTAAAGACCACTCTAAATACAATATCCCAGTAATGCACAGTGAGAGGACTAACATAGTGTTAAAAAATATACAAATTATATTAATCCTAATGAATAATCAAAAGCACAGTATATGCATGTTGGGTGCAAAAAAAAAAAAAGCCTGTTTTTCTCATTCACTCATTACCACCGCCTAGTGTATAAACTGATGTACTGAAGCTACATTATATTACATGCAAATTTACAGCTTGAATTTTTTTTCTTTCTCAGTCCTTATTGTGTTACTTCTCTAATCTAATTTTCACACTCACTTAAAGAAATAGTTCACCCAAAATTAAAAATCTGCTGAAAATTTACTCACCCTCAGGCCATCCAAGATGTAGATGAGTTTATTTCTTCTAAATTAGCATCCCATCACTTGCTCACCAATGGGATCCTCTGCAGTGAATGGGTGCCGTCAGAATGAGAGTCCAAACAGCTGATAAAAACATCACAATAATCCACAAATAATCCAAATTCAATGTTAAGTGTTTGAACTTTAAACCTCTGCTTCTGGCAAAAATATAAGTACAAACACACAGCTTTTCACTACAAAAGATGTTAATTGATCGACTGGAGTCTAATTCAAATACAGTGCTTATTTGACACATTTTGTTTGCAATTAATTAGCCAAATAGTTAAAGGTTTGTTAATGTATGTTAATGTGGTCTTCTTACCAGTGTTATTCTTACCGGTGTGAGATTTCCACATGCTCTTAATTGACCCGTATGTCAACAGAGCTCAATCACTGCCTTCATTTGGGCAGGGGAACAAAGTGTACCCATCCCACAGTCAATGCATCCAAAACAAACAGCTTCTCAGAGTGCAATCAAAGACACATACCGTGACCTCGACACCTTACTGTCTTACTGGACTAGCACATCTTGCACATGCTTGTGTTGCCTCTTTAGACCCCACAGGTGGTTTTATGTAGCAGTGGGGCCTCAGAGAATCTGCGATGTTAGGAAAGATCCTGCTCGTGTGTGCCATCTGCGTAGGAAGGGAATGCAAAAAAGAAAAACAAATGTCTAGTGGTATAAGGGGCTTCATTTTAAAAGGCTTTGAGGAAACAGTCTGGCCAGAGAAAAAGAGAACAAAAAACAATAATGTTTCTTTATTTGAATTTACACTTCCCATGCGGTTACCTGTAACTTTTTTTTTTTTTGCAAGATCAAAATTGTATTTGCCCTTTCCTACATCACTATTAATATTTTATTTAAATTTAAAACTGAATGTGATAGGTTTTGCAAAAATATAAAGTGAATTGTATAACACAAACCAAGGAGATATGCTTAATACGCATAATAAAATTTGAAAAATAAAATAACAACTGAAATCTTGCTTACCGTATATGCTTCCTCATTCATCCTTTTTAATAAAGCACCGAGCACTTACAGTAAATATGGTATTTTAGTTTTTGTTGGATATCTTTTTAAATAGCATTTTAAAATGGCTTCATGATTTATATTACCGTACTAATGTATGTACTTTTTCTGAAGGACTGTTAACGGTTTCATACTTATTTAAACTCTATCATCTGTAATTAATTACAAAGAAAAGAATATTTTTGCTGCATGGAATTTGAAAAGCTCTCTTTATTTGTACAGTAAAAAGCACATGTGCCAGAAGTTAAGTTTAACGGCCTGATTGCTCACAGATTTACTGTTAATTAGCCGCAAGAACAGAATTCCATTCCAGGGCAAACGAAATATACTGGCATCTCTTGACGCAAGCTCTTAATAAGCACTTTAGATAAGAGAGTGTGCAACTGACATGCATTACACAGCACCGCCTGTCAAAAAACACTTAGATAAGGATACTCTGACATTGAGAATTGACAAAAATAAGAATTAGCATTGCAAACAACAGTGTAGGGTACTTGAAGAAAACTTTTAACCTGCTGCTGAGGTAAGGAATCGACTTTTGCACAGCAATTTTGTAAATAAACTGAGGAGGGGAAACAGCGACCTCCACAGGCCGTTGTGAGACACTGTCGGCTGGCGTCTCTGCTGTCAGTATTCAGTGGGAGGGTAGACAGCAGCAGCCACCTCGGAGCTAAAACCAACGTGACAGACTGGAGTCTTAATAACAGCACCCGATCCAAGAGCAGCACTTCCAGAGAAACCCTAATACTGCATATGGAGACTACCAGTTGTCATTTGTCGACTGCTGCATAAGGATAACGACTCAGCCGGCTCGACAGCAGCGAACGCAAACCGCATTGGATGTTGTTGCATTGTTCACGTGAAACGAGGAAAATCGGTGTTTTGCAGCGGATCCGCGTGCAGTCGACCGGAACCGGACTCTGTTGTTGATTTGTCATAATGTGTTATCACGGGATACATCGTTACGCTGGATACCGAATTTAGTAGAGTCATCGCATCACGTTGGATTCACCAGCCCCGTGTTGAACTTGGCCTGTAGAGCAAACAGCACGATGAACGCGTAGCTCTGCTAAATCTATGGAATTTGTGTTTTCTGATCATTCGGTTTTCCAGCCGTGATTCTTTTTTGTCTTTATAACTATTTGGCGATTACCTCTCTGAAATTACTCGCTCGGTCAACTCAAGCAACTGCAGCTGTCGCTTTGTCTACATCGGAGAGGAATGGATATGACGATACGAAAGGTAATCGCTGGCCAGCTTCCTATTTTTTTTTTTTTTTTATTGCAGCAAAAATTTATAAATGGTTATAAACCTCTGCTTGTTTATTATGGGCTGACAGACATGCGATATGAAATATATATTTTATATTCTGCGTCTGTGAATTCGCAAGCGCTTCCTGTTCAAAAAACGCTATTAAACGCGCGCGGCATTATTTTAAGAACGAGCTCGATACCAACGTTCGCCGTTACTTGACAACTTTTCAAAAACGTCGCTGATAACTTATAATAATTTAAATGCGTCAAAAATGCTAAATACTCGAGATATTGTTTGAGTTTTGTGCTCGTCTTTTGCTGGAGATTTACAAAAATCCCCCAAATCTCAGCTGGCCACCCCACGTAACCAGGGCGACCCGTCTCGCGACCCCCGCGTGCGCAGTAGACGTGTTCATCTACCATTACACGGGTTTGTTTTGTTGACGTTTTGAGGCACAACATTTCATTTTTTATATTTATACGATTGAAACTGAACACCTGTGAAAGCCCAGCAGTCACACGCACAGAAACCCGAGTTAGCAAAAGGCTTCAAAGTAGCTTACGTTTGCATTTAACGTCCACTTTTGTAGCTGCTTTAAACGTAATATTGAAAAATTAGTGCTGCTTAAAAGTGTCTTTTGTTGAAACGTAAGCTTATGTATTATTTCTCACGCAAGTGATTATTATTTTTAAAATGCTTGTTAGAATGAAGAACAGCTTTTAATGCTTTAAACCAGGAAACATAAACTTGAGTGTGCAATTAATATGTTCTTTATATGTCTCTTGTAGTAAACCTGGACCTGGTTTTTGGGTTTCGGAGCCAGGTTTCCTGCACTCTGAAGGTCTGAAGAATATCAAGGCTCTTGCCCTTTTCTCTCTTGCGGTCCCTTATGCCCAATGACGGCTGTCTCCGGGTCACTGCAGGATGGATGAAGTGGATTTGACAGTTTTTGTCTGTCACCATCAGTGCTTGCCTCTCAGTGACTGTGTCTTGTTCTTTTACGTCTATAAAAGAACACCTCCTCTCTTGGGCTCTGGCCCCTTACACTGTAAGAGTAACTGTTAGTAAGGAATACCCCACGGAGGGGGCCTTCCTGCAAACTCTGTGGTTCAAGTGAGCTTTTATTATTTTTTGTCATAGGCTTTTTGTGCCACAGTCAAAAGCAGAAAGAGGAAATTTCCACAAAAGGTCAAGGTTTACATTTAAGTTTTTTCATAATAATTTATTTATACATTTAAGTTTTTTTTTTCCTGGAGAGATGTCGTCGGAAAATCCCAACAAGGTGGTGACCTTCTTGGCCCCTCCACCTCCAAAGAATGTGAACGGCTCCGGTTCGGACTCACTGGTGGGTGAGAAGCTAGACACGGAGGTCAGAAAACGACGCCACACCATGGATAAAGATCTGAAGACGGCTGAGCACAGATTTTTTAGGCGTAGCGTCATCTGTGACTCCAATGCCACAGCCCTTGACTTGCCCAGCAAAGCCTGCATCCTCACCTCGCCTCCGGACTGCGAGCAGTTCATTGTGCCTGCGGTGCTGGGTTCGGCCCCTGACGTTACCATTGACACCCAGGTGTGTGTTTCAGGTGTCGTATTGGAAGAACATGCAGAGGATGGAAGAGCTGCTGGGGTTGATGGGATTGTGGAGGTACAGAGCCCATCTGTGCAGGATGTGGGTGTGAAGCAGAGCGAGGCCCTTGGGATGGTGGAGAAGGAGCCCAGCGATGTGAGTGACAAGGAGCAGGAGAGAGGAGTAGCAGATAAACGTGAGGAGGAAGAGGAGGAGAAAGGGGTGGCGAGGGCTCGTGCTGAAGCTGAGCAGAGGGAGGCTGAGAAAAAGGTTCAGGAGGATGAAGAAGTGGAGACCAAAGCTGTGGGCACCTCACCCGATGGGCGTTTCCTCAAATTTGACATCGAGATTGGACGCGGCTCGTTCAAAACCGTCTACAAGGGCTTGGACACGGAGACTACAGTGGAAGTAGCGTGGTGCGAACTTCAGGTAAGACGCTACCATGTTATCAACTGTGTTCACCTTTTATTAATTGCAGAGGATGTCTATGATGTTTAATGTGAACTCTTCAAAGTGCTCCTGTGAAACACAACAGAGCGATCAATTCAAAAATGAATGCCAGGCTTACAACAGGAAGTCATGTTGGTGTAACTTGTTTGTGCAGTTTTTTGGTCATGGTTCTTATGGTGCCCCTACAGGATGAGGGTGAAGAACAACTTTGGTAAAGTTGCAGGTTAGGCCCAAAACATACTGTGTACCTGTATGTAGGTGATCCTGCCATGCATGGTCTTGTTGTACATGCTTATTCAGAGCTGTAAAAATGCCAACATGTTAACCAGCCGAGTCAGCAAAGTTCTCTTCAAACCGTTGCTCTGCCATTACAGTAGTTGACCTGAAAGACAAAACAAAGACATTTTACGCTTGTACATCCTATAGCACCACCTGCAGCAATGCTGAAAATGCAAAGCACAATTGTATTGTCATACGAATTCCTGATAAAGTCAAACTAGTATATCAGGAAGTGGTTAAATTCATATTTTTCTTGAATGCAGATGTTAGCTTGATTTATGTCGTTCATTGTTGCATTCAAAAATTAGTCAGATCGCAAATTTAAAACGTGTACATGTTGCATTTTCAGCGCTGCCACAAGGGGCAGTATAGTGTTAGCGCAATTGATCTCAATCTTTTTGACTCAAAGCACCCTAAATTAACAAGATTTTTTTTTTTTTAATCAAGAAGTTTCAAGAACTGCATGTTTTTAATAAATTATAATATTAATACAAATTGTTAATAATAATCTATTAATTTAAAATATTTTGAACAATTCTGCGGCCTTCTTGTTGAGAACCACTGTATTTGTGTCTCATGCTCACATCTACATTCGTGCACTTGCAAAACGTTATTTGCATTGATTAGCCTGTTACTCTCTTGGCAGAGCTATTTTAGTTTCAAACCAAGAGTAGAGTTACATTAGGTCAGAACTGTCTTTTTTTCTTTTTCTTAATAACACCTTGACATCTAAATCTGACAAATTGGGTCTTGGCAAGTGAAACTCAGTTGGATCTCATTACATACAGGCTCGAGTGTTTCCTCTAAATATCACAAGACCCTCTGTGTTCGTCCTGGTATCTAGTTTCTGCTCAGTATGGACCTTTCGTGGAGCAAGTATAACTGCACACAGATAAAGATGGATTGTTGTTAGTTGCCTGGAGAAGGTTCTTGTGCATAAACTGAACCGTTATACACAGCAGGCAGACTGATATCAGACTGTTTTAGTAATTCCTCCCAAGCGCTCATAGATTAAAACCATTACATAAACATGTCAAAGCACATACGGATGAAAGTGTGCAAAATATGCAGTGTGGGTGGGGGGGGGGAGACTGTGGAATGTGAGAGCGGATGGTGCCAGTGACATCACGTCGACGCTGCCAGGATGCGGGGATTGAAGCGATGTGCATTGGTGGAAGCAAATTAGCATTGTGAAGTGTGGACACTTGTTAAAAGGGGGATGTGCTCTGCATTTAAAGATGGATTAAGGCCTTTAGACCAACTCTAAGAAATCCAAGGGTCAAAGGGCAAGCAGGAGCAAAGGTCTGGCCACTGGAAACCCCCAGATTGCTTTGACAAAGGGAGGGCGCAGGAAAAGAATCAAGGGGTGAGCAATGCTAGGACATCAGGGAGGATTGCTTTGTGTCCGCCCCCTCTCTCTCTCTCTCTCTCTCTGTCTTTTTCACTCTCTCTCTTTCATTTTCAGGACGATTTAGTATTTGAAGTCTTACCGGACGTCAGTAAAAGAGACTTTTCTTGGATGCAGAAGAGGAAAGAAGATTATCTAGTCAACTTTGTTAATGAGACATCTAAACTGCTAGAGCTGATTCATCTGCCGAGTTTGTTTTTTCTCGCATTTGAGATCACTTAGGAATTAGTTTCTTTCCATGGATTGACTCAAACGTTTCCTCCTATTTGTCTGAAATTTTAATGTTCTCCAGTTCCTCCATTAGGATGCAATTATTACATATTTAGTAGCAAGTTACTTAGAATCGTGCTATCAGTTGTTTGAATAGTGGCTTTGCCCAGCATGCATCAGTAAATCCTTATCACTCTGAATAATTTTTATTGGATTAAAACTGGGTCTCTCTTGTCCTCATAGCCTTGGTATGTGTTGAATCATAGATGAGCTAGTAGGATGACAAAGGCTGACATCCCCCAATTCATTCTTTATGGATTCAGGGAGATGCAAGCAAGGGCTGTCCTAATGGGAGCCGAGGCATCCCTTTACGCTTTTGATTTTCTATTCAGCTGGATTATAATAGTAAAGACATGAAAGGGCGAGCAAGAGCTAAATGCACTGTAAAGAAATCAGTCTTTTCACTTCATTCCCATCTATCTCTCTGCCAAATGTTTTCCTAAAATGCCAAATAGTTACAGAGCTGAAACAAAGCAGGGTGCAGTCATAATATTTTGGATGTGATGTTAATCTTCACTTAGCAAGCACCACATAGTATTACTCATACTTAGTTAACAAACCCCTGACCCTCAGTATTGAACATTGGTGTGTAAAATGTTGATGATACTTCAAATTGTGTGGCCTGTTAAAAGAGAGATTTGGTGATTTGGCTTATACATTTCAGATGATAAAACCATAGAAAAAAAGCAAGTACCACTCACGTTTTCTTCTTTCTGATTCTGTTCTCTCACTCTAACATTCTCTCGCCCATTTTTTTGAAAAAATTGTGAGGTTGTGTGTGATTTTAATGTGATTTTAGTTCCATAATGGTGTGTAAGCTGGTTAGCATCCACTTCTCCACACATCACACACTTTTTTTTCTTCATGAGCTTTTCCAGCAGACGTGAGGGATGGAAACCTCTTGCAATTAGTTGTCTAAACACGTGCGCACACACTCACACAGGGTCCTATGTCCATACATATACTCGCTTCACCAATGTATACTCTGATCCAGATGCAAGTTGTTGACTGAGGTTTTGACCCTAAACTATTTAAAACCGTGCGGCTGTCGCGCCATCAGCCTTATCACCATATGCTTGCTGTGAGATAGCACAATGCAGGAATTTGTGCAGGAGGTGCCTAAACACCGGGTCGGTTTAAAAGAGACATGCCCCAGAGAGAGTGTCGTCATCTGTGAATAATGCAGAGGATGTTAGGGGAACAGTTGAGGAAGAAATCCAATCCCATGGATCCCAGCCATAGCCGTTTCCCTTTTCATTGTTGAAATCCATTTTTTTCCAAAAGAGTGAGAAAGACAAAGACAGGAGCAACGCTTCCTTCATTTGCAAGCGCTGATCTCCTTCCTCATTTACAACACTGGCCCGTGTGTATGTGTGTTTATCCATTGTGTCTTACATGTGCTGGAAGGAAAAAAAGATGTCATTGTAAATGGAAATATACTGAGGGCTGTGCCATTGTTAGATGCTATCTGATTGGCATTAAGTTTCACTTGCACTGTTTTATCTCCACTTAATGTGAATCTGATGTTTTTTTCCATGGTAATCTTTTTTTAAACCTCTACAGTTGCACAATGACAGAAAAGTGTATGCAAAGCAGAAAATGTGTGCATCCAACACATACTCTGACAGATATTTCCTTAAAGAGATTCTCCTGTCTTTCTTGCCTTCCGCTCAAGTTTGGAGGCTGTTGCGGTTTCACTTCTCACTAGATTCATAATAAATCTATTTCCTACAGTTCCCCTCAGCCTCGCTCCAAGTGATAACTTGGCATTTTCTCTGTAAAGCATTTCAAACTTTTGTAGCATTTATTTTATTTGAGTAGCAACAAGCAAGTTAGTGTATGGCTGCATAGTAACTCTCTAAAGGACAGGTCCACTGTAAATACTTCACAGGTAACATAAAGCAGGTTGTACTCCTTCCAAAAGAATGCGTAATCTCATACAGCTGCTCGTCTGTCTTTGACATGGGAGTTTTTTGCCTGCTGAGGCTTGTTGGAGCCCAGTCCTGCAACACTGTGCTCATCTCCTCTTTGAGATCCTGATCTATAGCATGTGATATGGAACACTGTAATTCAAGTTTCAAGACTTGAGGAAAATCTGGTTTGATCTCTCGCAGTCTCATCATTGTCTCTCTGTGCTGGTGGTTTTGTAGGTAGCGTAAGTGTGTTAAAGGTCACAATGGGAGGGCAATAAATTCCTCACGTTTCATTGCTCACCTCAGCCCCTTGTCCTAACTGCCCCTCATTTTATTCAATAAGCCTCTTAAGATGCTGTTTACACACACACACACACACACACACACATAGTGCTTTTACCATTCAGTCTCGCCCTCAATTACCTTCACCCTACTGACCCCATTTGTTCTAGTTTGTTGTCAGCTATGCATCATAATCATTTAATGCACATATTTCTAATAGGGGCGCTAATCAGTTAAAATTGTTAGTCCAGTTACATGCATAATTAGTCAAATTGACTGCAGTTATTGATTCTAGCTGTTCAAAAGACATTCTGTGATTTCATTCTGTGATTTCATTCCAATGACGTAGCATACCCTAAATTTGGAAGCATGTAAACCTTGTGTCCTGTATGACGAGCATCTTAGAGGCTTCTCTTGAAGTGGCTTTTTGCAGAGTGGGCTGGTTGAACCCACAACTCCTCCCAGATTTCAGTGGCTGTTTCGCGTTCACATTCTCTGGATTCTTGTGGCAGGACGTCAGCTTTAAAAGAGGACAAAAAACGTAAAGGAGGGGGATATTCGATTGAATGAGGCTCTCTCTCTAGTATTGTCTGCCTCACCCAACCACAAACCAAGCTGAAAGCTCAGAATAGCCGTATGGATGCAAGATATTTTGAAGTTTGATAAATATAAGAAGTAGGTTGAAGTGCTTCAGAAGTGCTTGGCTGAAATGGTTAACAGAAGACCCTGAAGAACTTCTAGCACAGTATAAAATAGATGTGTGAAATCGAGCTTGCATAGCTTGAAGCATTTGCATTTACATATTTCCATGAAGTACGTTTAGAGCCAAATCTACTTCTCTCTCATTAAGTAAGAGCTTAGACCTATGAAGTGTATAGATCAACTTCATGTGCAGATCATATCTTAGGTTGTCTGTAAAAGTAAA
>SCHK01107173.1:1416-17085 GCA_004124795.1 Poropuntius huangchuchieni
CAAGTTTTTTTTAAGTCAGAGTGTAAAAAGTGGAAAGCAAATGAAAGTGAAACTAAAGATGAAAGAAAAGCTACTTTCAATGCATCTGTGCAGACAAACATTAAGACTGTTCCACTAAATAGTTGCACCGGCTGTCACCAATGTACAGTATAACCTTTTTCATACTCAATTCAATGTGCCGCGACTGTTGTCTGCATAAGGTTTTTCAATACCCTGAGAGAAAATAAAGTGTCTGCATTGTTCCTCTTTTACTTCCTTCTTCAAAAGAGAATTAGACTAAATAAATTCAATAACAAATCAAGGCACTGCCTGAGCTAACAGTGATCAAATTACCATTAACACATTGCTTGAATGTGTTAAATGTGACCCTGCTGACCTGGGGTCAAACTCAGGTCTGCTGCACAAATACTCCTCTCCTTAAGTGACCTGAACTTTTTTTTCACAAGCCTCATTTACTGTAAGTACAACACTTTCAGTTAATATCAAGCAGAGTTTGAAAATTCTTTAATAAACACTTGTTACAGTTTCTTTGTAAATCTCACAAAAACATGCCACATGTCAAAAGGTCACATTTCTTGAACCGATCACAAATTTTGCAAATGTGATCAAATTCAGCCTTTTTTTTAAAAAGATGTTCTGCATTATGAGATTATATTCATGATGATTAAAGTTAGCAAGAAATGGAATTTGTGATCGTCTTTTCTTTCCAACTGTGATATATATCTGAGTGCAACGGCTTCTCTGGGCAGAAAAAAGTAGGACAGGACTCGGTTTTGTCCATTGGGAATTGACTGGATCATTGTCGTTTGCTAATTGCTGTAATCGCATGTGACTGACAGGTTGCTTGAGGGGACGCATTATAGTCCCGCCCTCGTGCTGACGTCGTTGCGAAGAGAAGTTAACGTTTTTGATGAACGATTAGGAGGACGCATTAAAAAAATAATGATGTACACTGATGAATCATTTATAATTTTTTATTTTTATAATAGTAAATGCACTGCAATATTCAACAAAAAATAAGATTCATCCATTTTAGTGCTGTCATACGATTAATCGCATGATTTGCATCCAAAATAAAAGTGTTTGTGTATATAATATATGTATGTGTACTGTGTTTATTTATTATGTATATATAAATACACACACATACAGTATATTTTGAAAATATATACATGTATATACATTTATATTCTTATATTTTACATTATACATAAATATATTTAACATAACACATTTTTCTTAACTATATATATGCATGTCTTTGTATTTATATATACACATTATAAATATACACAGTATACAGACATATTTTATGTAAACAAAAACTTTTATTTTGGATGCAAATTATCACATATGATTGACAGCATTAAAGTTTGATTTCATGGTGCCTAAGTACAATTGGTTCTCAGATTTTCATTACAATAATAATAATAATAATATGCATTCCATTTAAAAAAAAAAAAAACTCCTATTATTAACAATGGTGATTCTCATTCAATTCTTATTACTGTGTGATTCTTTAAATAAGCACGAAGGCCTAATTTTAAACGTATACTAGCTTGATGTTTAAATACTACATCATTTAAATACTCTCTTTTGTATTAAGTATTAAGAATGCATTAATTTTGCTTCATGGAACTTAGAAATGTATAGGAAATATGACCCAGATATGTTCTTGATATGTTTTGACAGCTAAACTTGACAGCTAAACTCTTAACAATCAAACTTTCATTCAGGAAGTCAACAAGAACAAGTAACGGAAGAACTTTTTTTTGGTCTGCTACTGACAGACAACTGTATTTCGTGACAGTTTTATGGCTGAACCTCTTAAGTTACCTAAACTAGGAGAGAAGTAAAGACAGTACTAAACAGTGACAACCAGCTGGCCAGCCTGTCAAACGTATACAAGACCATAAAAACACAAAGCAGCAAATGTCACCTTGCCAAGACTGGGAGGAGATTTTGTGCAAAACATGAACCCTGGGACTCTTCGGAGATTTGAGTCTGATGCACGCAGACTGACAGATCAGATGTGATGTGATGACTTAAATGGAATAAAGTCGAATGCAGATGCTGACAGTAGATTACTGTGAGACATCATGTGAATGAGTCAGTCACCAAAACAAATAAACCACTGATCTGATTTACTGACATTTCCAGCCCCCTCATAAACACTGATGCATTTTCATTTAATCAGAGGTCCTGTTACGACCTATTGAAGCACACTGTGAAATCTGAAAAGCAGATGCACTGATAACTATTTAAATGTTATTCATATGTGTCTGTTAGCCTGCTTGAACTTTGCATACATGATATCTTAATCAAACGAGCTAATTCTAAAACCATTGATACATTACAAAGATCACGATAAAAACAAGTTATCACACCATAAGAGAAGTACCTGAGGAGATTAAATTGCACTATACATAAAACAAGGCGACGTGGCTAGCCGTAGCATGTTAGCTGATAACTTTTTGCAGTGCACGACCTCGCGTACAAATAAAGAGTTCGTATTAGCTGCAGCCTTACCGCTTTCAAACGTCTCCATGCTTAAATATTTAAATGCAGGTCTGAAGTAAAAAAAACAAATCCTCTTTCAGCTGAAAGTGCGGGTATTTAATCCAGGGAAGGCTGAAGAGTCACACATTCACTCAACGCAGAAACACCTCAGATCAACTGGTGCTAGCTTAGCATTGTTAGCCTAATCTACAGCTCTCTCACTTCACCGCATTTAAATCATCGATCAGCGGTTTATTGAGCCATCGCTGGACACTGTTTATCGATACAACAGTAGACACGAGCTGAAAGTGGCAATCACTGCTGTCAAACAAGCGACATGAGTTTTACTTCCCCCTTCAGCTGCCCCGTTTAAAGGGACAGTTCCCCCAAAACTGGACTTATTGATATGCTGATCTAAACACGTATGACTTAAATGTTTTCCATGTCAAGCGTAATAAACGTTTTTTAATGTATAGAAAACGAATGAAAGTCAGTATAGACCAAAAACAACAACAACAAAACATGTAAAACCCAATATTCTTTTATATTTTAACATATCCGTCTCCTTCTTTATTTACATTGCCTTGTATAATTGCATACATATTTTGTCTGTCTTCCCTATTGTGTATATATGTCATTTGTCTATCTATCTATCTATCTATCTGTGTACTGGACACAATCAGTTTCATTTTTGATTCTTCTGATTCTGGTTTCCAAACTTTCTGGTTAACATCTCATTTTGTGTTTCACATAAGACAGAAACTCATACGGGTTTGGAACGAGTAAAAGATGACAGACATTTTTTATTTTTTGGTGAACTATCCCTTTAAGACACCGCAGCTTCTGCACTCCTAGAGAATAGCTGCTGACCTTGCTGCATGTCTGCAATATTGATTATGTTATTATGGTTAAAGACAACATCAGACATACAAACACAAATCAAAATCTTTGAATTAAAAAATATACAAAGTTTGATTTAATAGCGGATTAGATTAATACAGTCGTAATTTATAAGAAAAAAAGTTCATTAAAAGATAAATTCATACCAATAGCTCCATATTCCTGCTGATTTAAATGGTTTGCCGGTTCCATGCGCTAAGACAGACTGCCATGCTCAACAAGAAAAACTGTAATAGCGTCACTGTTTAGCAATTTGGACAATCACATGCAAACAATTTGACTCTGTGAAAACACACTACAATAGGCTGGTGTATTCTCAAGAGCTTGCAGTGTGCAGCACATTTGGGCACCAGTGGAGCTGTTATAAATAGTCAGGTCATTGTACTCTTAGAACAGCAGAATACTGTTTATTGTAGGGGAATATACAGTGGAAAAAGTTCAAATAGGAGATACAATACCGGACTGATATACCAACATTCTCACCAGAATTAATAAATAGGTATCAAACTATTTGTAATTGTATGCTTGCTACATATTTAGACTTTTTTTTTTATCATTGTGCACTGGCTTGATGCAGTTGATATTAAAGGCATACTGGCCTTTTTCTGATTTTAAGTACCCTGGGAATGAAAGAGAAAACTTCATTTTTGAATTCTTAAATAATTGTAATATTAATGATTTAGTTCAATTATGTTTATTATTGGTAGCTACATTATGCCTGGCTTGAATGTAGTTTGTTGTGAACTGAAGTAAAGCAATACTGCCTCCTAGCGACAGAAAAACACACGTTCAGGCCTACTTAGTTATCTAAATGGGGACGTTCTATAGACTTCGAATGTTTTTATATACAGCTATTTATAAAAAAAAATATAACCTAGCCTAAGTATTTCACAAATGAGGACATTCCCAAAAGGAGGTTTTGAGAAATTTAGCTCACTTTTTGGTACAAATTTGTCCCCGAAATATACATGTTTATCATCATCTTCATGCCCGTCAGTTTAGTTGCTGTCGATTGTTATTACTTTATCAAGTTTTGTAATGGCTGAATTTTGGTCTATTAATAGCTGCATCACATAACTTATGATATTAACCAACATTAAACAGCGTTTTGAGCATGACAGATAACGGAGCAAACAAAGTGAATCTGAAGCAAACCTAATGAGGCTTTTGTTAGTTTGTTATGCGTGATAGCTAAACACTTTTGAATCAATTCCAAAATTTCTAGTTCAAATATTTTAATTAATATTTCTTGCTGATACTTTAAAGTTTACATAAGTACTCGTGATGAAAACAAACAAGATTAGCGAAGTGTCCAAATGTCCAAAAAGTGATATCAGTAAATGAAAAATAAAAGCACTGTTCTTTTAACAAAAGTTGAAATTTATTTTCGTACCTTATTTTAATACATTTTCTGTCTTTGTCATGTTTCAAAAGAACACATTTTTGTTTTTAGGCTAGACCCTTATAAAAAAAAAATGTTATTTATTTTTATTCCAAACCCTATTCAGTTCATTATGTTCAGTGTCTTCGAGTATGATTTTATGCGACTAATTAATAGGCAGTGTCCTATTAACATTAGTTAGAAAATGTGGCACAGCTGTCAAGAGACCAATCAGAGGCAAAGAAAAACACCAAGACAAAACCATTAGAGGTTTGAAACTGCATAGCTATTTCTAAACCTCTTTTTTTCAGTAAACCAAAAAAGCAAACACATCATGCATCATATGCACCTAAAAATGCAAAACAATAGAAAACTTGAAAAGTGGAGTTTCTGAGCTGATCCTGATACTGATTAATAAATCAAAAACCAATACACTAGTAAAAACTAGTATAACGTGAAATGTTGGTCTTCTTTTTGTATTTTAGTTGAGTCTCTGCTGCAACCATGTCCTCATGGTCTCTAGATTCCTCGCGAGCCACATAATGTTCTTTTCCACGTTTTCTGTGGCCACCTGTATGACACGCAGCTGGGATACCTGCTCTGTGATGGACTTGAAGAAATCCTCAACCTCAACACAAAAAGAACAAGAAGCAATGCTGTAAATGAACCATCAAAACAAATGACCATTCCCTCTAAACAACAAATAAACTGCTCACCTCTCTCAACTCCTCAGTAGATGAGAACTGAGTTACAGTGCCTACAATTATATTTCTGATTCCAAAAGATCCCAGTGGAAACCTTTGATAATGAGACACAAGTATCTTTTATTTACGGCAATGAGCATATCACAGCTAGTGTTATACTGTACTTTTCTAACCTAAATAAAAAGCAGTGGATGGCACCTACTTTTCTACCAGTTCATTCCAATGCTTCTTCACAAAATCCCATGCTAGAAAATGGCCCACTGGATTTCTGGCCACCATGTATACAAGACTGGGCAAATTTTGTGTTTTTATTACTGTTCCACCCATTCCAAGCTGTAATAATCTACAGGAAAGATGGAGACATACAAGGCATTGCATAATGTTTTAACTCCTAGTAAATAAAGTCCAAACTCAAGCATTGCATATGTCATTTCATAAGACCTCCATTCATCTTCGGAAAACAAATTAAAATATTTTTGATGAAATCTGAGAGCTTTCTGACCCTGCACAGACAGCAATGCAACTACCACGTTCAAGGCCCAGAAAAATAGTAAAGACATCTTTAGAACAGTAATATTCTCATAGCTTCATAAAATTACAGTTAAACCACTGATTTCACATGAACTATTTTATCGATGCACTTGAGCGTTTCAGTTGTTTTGCTGTCTATAGTGGGTCAGAATGCTCAGATTTCATCAAAAATATCTTCATTTTTTCCCCGAAGATGAATGAAGGTCTTGTGGGTTTGGAACGACGTGAGGGTGAGTAATTAATGACAGAATTTTCATTTTTGGGTGAACTATCCCTTTAAAATAAGTCTGCATTTATTTGATCAAACATACAGTAAAAACAGTAATACTGTAATATTATTAAAAGTTGAAATATTATTAGTTTTTTCCTGTAATGACAAAGCTGAATTTTCAGCAGTCATTCATTACTCATGATCTTTCAGAAATCATTCTATATATATTTAAATATTCTATATATAAATATTTTGATTTGCTGCTCAAACATGTCTTATTATTATTACTAGTGCTGAAAACAGCTTTGCTGATTAATATTTGTGTGAAAACTGATACATTTTTGTTAAATAAAGTTCAAAAGAACAGCGTTTATTTAAAATGGAAACCTAAAATTGTAACATTATAAATGTCTTTAATGTCACTGTTGATCAATTTAATGCAATGTTGCTCATTAAACAATAATTTCTTTCAGAAACATCTTACTGACCCCAAATGCTAATATAATTATACATACATATGACTTTCAATCTGTTGATAACAATGTACCTTAATAGTTTTTGAGAGTCCTTGCTGCTTGCTAAAGCTGAGAGAAATTTGCTCTTCTCTGTCTCACATATGGACACACCATACTTTTCCAGAAGGAAGGCCCAACCGCTGTCATCCTGGGCTCCAACCATGTAAACCGTCTCAGACACATCAGTGGGTAAGCTGTATAGTATGTAAAGCAATAGTCAGCTGTTAAGAAATCTATTTCCATAACCATTTAAAATGATAAAATGTGATTATATATTGGAGGGTGTCATTGCAGAAACAAATACTGTGTTGTCAAGTCACCTGATTGTACCATTGGATTCCACCCAGCTATCATAGAGCTGCTTAGCCTTTTCCATACAAGGTGGATAATTGAAATCACATGCAAGGGAAAGAACCTCTTCACGCAGTCTCCGGTCTGAGACTGTCCCATCATCGCTCCACGTCTGCTTGTCAATCACATCTCCGAAATACTGCAAGATGTAGGTCTGCAAGAAAAACAGACGTAAAGTGGCTATACACACAAACAAGATGAAAAAGCTCAAGAAGACAAGAAGTCTCTGAGGATCTCAACGGGTGGGTCTGTAAGCAGCCTTGCTGAAATGAAAGACATGTGGAGGAATGAGGACAGTAAATTCGATTAGACTCCAGGAAATGTTTGTGTCATACCTTCAGATTATGAGTGACATCAGCTACGTGTCTCTTCTCTATCAGCTTGTAGAATGATTGTAGATAGCCAAGCCCTTGCAGGAGAGGAACATTGTGGGTCTCAGACTTCAAGTAACCGATCAAATCCAAAGCTCTGTCTAGTGACAGTCGTCCTGCACTGGATAATACAAAACAAAAAAGAAGTAGCATTACAGATGAGCTCATACAGTTATGCTAATTTGCTAGCTAATATAGAATTTCCTGTTTTTCCTGTGAGCTGAGATATGCTTTATGAGTTGATGAGAGCAATGCACTGCACATTAACTCACGTGACCAGCTGGAAGGCGTTATGAATGAGGCTGGCTCTGTCCATAAAGCTCAGAGCAGTGTGGTTTACTCTCAGCAGCTCCGTCAGGGCGTTCCAGCCCTCCTCATCATAATGGACAATATAATATCCATTCATGTCAGTGTTGAGCTTCACCCAGTCAACTTCCTCATCCAGCATCAACACATCTGGATTGGAGAGATTGGTATATGTACAGTAAAATGTATATACAGTTCATGTGCTGGGGAGACTAGGGCTAGTTTTCAGACATCTTATGCCAGTTAATATTCCCAGGTAGAAAGATATTTTTACACTATACTAAAACTGAAAACATGTTTTCATAAAAAATTGACAAAAGCATATAATAAAATTACAAAAAAAAAATCAAATTCAAATTATTACAAAATATGACCAAATATTACAAAATATTAATAAAACAATGGGTATAAGCGTATATAAATAATAATAAAATAAGACTGTGGGTAAGTTGTCACAATGGGACCTGCCATAAATAAACTATTAGCCTTTCGAATAAATTCAAACAGTGAAAAAATGATGAAACAAAAAAGATAAATGTAAAAAGCAACATAAACAAATATATAAACAGTGTTTTGGGACATTTATGGGAAGAAAAACTTAAGGAAAAAAGAAATTAAGGTTTTAAGGTTAAACATTTCAGCATATAGTGGATGTCAATGGACTCCAAACCGTTTGGAGTCCACTGAAGTCCACTATGTTTTCATCAAAAACCTTCATTTCTTTTCAACTGAAGAAAGAAATACATAAAAATCTTGGATGACATGGGGGTAAGTAAATTATCAGGAAATTTTAATTTGAAAGTGAACTAATCCTTTAAGGCTAGACATGAAACTTTAAAACCTTGAAACCTTTAAAACTCTTAAAAGTATCCTCGGTTGCCTCTAATACCATATATAAATGTGTGATCGATTTATTTATTTTTTTGCCAGATCTTACCTGATTTTGTGGTTAATAGGTGCTTCATCTCATGTTCAGAGTGGCTTGTTTTGTATGTCAAAGGGATGTGCCACAGGTAGCTATGGAAAATAATTTTACATTTCTGTTATGAAGAGTCCTATCAGTTATATTTTTACTGCCCTTAAAATGGTGGTATAAATATTAAACTCTGAAAGGACTACTGAATTAAACAAAGAACCCATGTGATTTTGTAGCATTTTACCCTTCTTGAAGTGAATTCCATGAGGGATCACTGGGCAAGACTATCTTTAAGAAACGCTCTTGCCCAACATAAAGTTTCCTGCCTTGCCGCTTCACCGTGATTAGCGGTATGCCCTTTTGTAGAGTCCACGTATACATCATTTTCTTCAGGTCTATATGCTCTCCAGCAAAACGATACTACAATGCAAAGAGTTACACAAGGAGATATTCAGAATGTTAAGTATCACCTTCAAGGCGCAAGAACACATGTTGAAAAATGTTGTTCATGTTCTACTTTCTGTGTTTATGGGGTGCTGTGAATTATAAATAGCAAAAATGTTATATTTTATTCATGAAGTGACATCTTTACCGCATTTTTAGTGGCTTGGGTACTGCTGTAACAGTATTCTCCTGCTGTAAAATCCTCCTCAGAACACGTCTGTACAGAGAGTATAACGAGAGAGTGTGAGTTTTTGTTTTGATGTTGGATTATAAATGTATAACAGAAAAAAGGCAGGGGATGAAGAAGTGACATACTTTAATAAGGCTGTCCCACAGGTCTTCATTTCTGGCATTGCTGTACCTGAACCTCCGAAGATACCGAATTATGCCACTCTGAAAGCCTTCGTTTGTCAAGAAATTCCTCAGCATATGGAGAATACACGCTCCCTAAAATATTCAGTAATAAAGCAGATAAATTCGGTTAAATAAAATAATTCAAAATGGTGAGAATGTTTTTACATTGCTGAAGTGTTTTCATACCTTATCATATGACACAGTATCAAACATTTCCTTTATCTGAGTAGGGTTCTCAGCTAAACTGGAAATTGGCCTGGAAGAATTTAGAGAATCCCGTCCAATAGCCCCGAAACAGGTGTCCAGGAAGTGGTCCTCCTAACATGCAAAAGAAAGCATGTGAGACTCTAAAACCAGTTTGTTTCTAGAAGTATTGGTGTGAGTATTTATTTATTTATTTATACATTTTTTAAGTATTTCTTTTCCAACTCGCCTCCAGCCAAACTGGCACTACTCTGAAATGTGTTGTATCAAAAAGCAGACTCGCTCCATCTTGTTTCGATATATGATGCCATCTTGATAAAAATAATTATAGAAAATTATATAAAAAAACTTTCAATCATTATTTCATATCTACACTGTATGTATTTATTTTTTTAGTGAGCTGTGTAATCAGTGTTATTTTAGTATCACTGAAATACTACTACAGTTTCTATAAATATTTGGAATTAATTTTCATTTTTATATTTTCATTTTCGTTTTAGTTAGGTTTTAGTATTTTTTGGGTGATTGGTCATTTTTATTAGATTTTTAAAAAAAATCTATATAATTTAAAAAAAGATATATATTATTTTATAGTTTTAGTTATTTTAGTACATTAAGTTATATAAGACATATATATATATATATATATATATATATATATATATAAAAGCACAAATGTATATTCAGGCGGTTCCTGTCCCAAAATAAACCCCTTCATAGTGATACATGTGGGTTTTGACTACTATAATGACCGCCTGGCTGTACATTACAATTTTCATTATACAGACAGAAATATGTGAAGATTGAACATACAACTTTAAGCTCTGGATATACTGCCTCGAGTGAGACAAATTCCATATATCGGGCAAATCCTTCATTCAGCCATATGTCATTCCACCACTCCATGGTCACAAGGTTACCAAACCACTGGGGAAAAGAAAGAAAGAAAGAAAAACAAACAGTAGTAAAGATACTACTAACTTACATTTAATAGTACTCCTGTAATTCATTGGTTCTGCTAATAACAGATGGGATTGAGAATGTATTTTATAGATAACCTGATGGGCCAGCTCGTGTCCTATCACCAGTGTAACCCACAGCTTATCAGAGGCTGATGAGATGTCAGGGTCATACAGAAGAGACGTCTCCCTATAAGTAGTCAAACCCCAGTTCTCCATAGCCCCTGACTGGAAATCTGGAATCGCTATCAGGTCTGGCACACATCATAAAATAAACAACAGTGTAAATATCCAAAGGCACATCATATAACTTATGCATTGAAACACTGGAAGGAAAGGTAAGAGATGTACTCACCCATTTTTGGCAGCGGATAAAGTATGTTGAAATATTGTTCATAAAACTCCAAAAGCCTCAAAGCAGCCTCAAGAGCATAGTGTGTCTGATGCCATTTCTCTGGAACTGCATAAATAGAAATCTTTGGGAAAAGAAAAAACAGCTCATTCAAAATGCATCTCTCATCCGAGAGCCTGTGATGAAAACTTCATACAAGCTGAAAAAGCTGTTGTGTTCACATGTTTCTGCTTCATGTTTGCTCTAGCTACTTACATTAATTCCAGTTGCAGTCATCCCACTAACAGATCTGAAGTCACAAACAATGAAGGCCAGCAGGTACGTACTCATCTTCACACTCACTTCAAACTGATCTTCAAACAGACCGTTGCTGATTTCCACAGTTTGTTCCTATAAAATAAATATTTTCGAAATTTTAAAATGATAGACCACATTTTATGTATTTGATAAATAAATTACTTATTTTTTATTCATTATAAGTAATTATTATTATTATTTTAATAATACTAATCATTTTAAAGTAAATTTGACTCTACAAATGGACCTATACATTGATAAAATAAAAAAAAAAAAATATATATATTCAGAATTTCAAAATGTTATCCCACGCATTTGTTCTATGTATTTTTCCAATCAAAGTAAATTTGACTCTACATTGATAAAAGTAGATGTATAAATTGAGCTTACTAATGGCATGTTGGATAAAGATATGTGTGATGGGCCCCTCCTTATTCTGACAGTGTAATTCGCTTTGAAAATGGGCTCATCGAAACATGGCAATGCCATTCGGGCAGATGTTGGCTCAAAGTGGGTGGACGCCAGGACCCTTTAGGGGAGAAAATTTAGTTTGATTATTTAGAAATGATTTGCAATCTATTCAATGGTATGTTTTTGCTTGTATGATTTATATAATGTTACATTTCAGCTATTTTTACTCTACCTTGTCTCCCCAGCTTTTGTTCTATATGTACTCTTATAAAATCCATAGAAGCCATCACTTAATGGTGCACCAAATTCCAAATACAGGAAGTATTTTTCCCCAGAGGTCAGAATCTTTGGGGAGAAGATGGCGATCTGTTCATGTGCCGGATATTCCAGCACCGAGAGCACTTTGTCTGACAGATGGGCCTCGTGCTCGTCCAGAACAGTGGCGGTGAAGATCTTGAGGTTCTTGCTGTGCAGCACCACCCAGTTTGTGTTGTTTTTGACATCGATTTCAATCTTCACAGAACCATTGAACCTCAGGGTGGTGAGATTGGGATGAATAAGTAGATGGTAATGTACAGGCACTATGTAGTTTGGCAGGCGCACTTTACTCCACGGAAAAGGAAGGCCGTTTGTTGCCAGGTTATCACCAGCAGAACTATTGCTGTCAGAAGACTGGACACAAAACTGTGACTCCAGAAAGAGCAGGATTACAAGCAAGAGATGCATAATGAGGGTTTTTGGTATTGCTGATTTTGATGGTGATCACTTTTGCATTTTAGAAATTGTCACTGTGTCCTGTGGAGAGAAAAGCAAAGTTGGCACTCCCGTGATGTGTAAATTGAAGTATTCTTTGCTTTTATTGCACTTAATACTAATAAATCACTGTATATTGGTCCTTTTTCATTTGTGGTGGTAAGTCATGTCCCTCTAATTTCAATTTTCTGCATATTTGTATTCTGTCGGGTGAAAACAATTTGTGCACTATTACATTTTTTTGTAAGAGAGTTTGAGGGATTTAATTCGTAACACAACTAGCATATTTCTACCATATTGCAATTCTGTTTTCCACCATGAAATAGAAAATGTAAGAAAATGATAACCTTTTTCTTCATACTGTGGTGGAAACAAGCTTGCATAGTAGGGTGAATGTATGATGAGATAAGCCTTTCTCATTCATTTTTATACATTTTTGACAGTTTAATGTATCACACTAGAATCCGTGGTAATTTACAGATTAGACATATTTTAATCTAAATGTTAATACACACAGACATTAATATTTCCAAAATCTTTTAGTGATCTTCAAACTATCATTATTTTTAATGTTACCCTTGCTAATAGGCATAAGCGCAGATGTCTGACTAAAATTAAAGATCTAAAAACCCATAAGACTAAACATAGTGTATTAAATATAATTTAAATACATTATTACTATTTCAAAAAAACCCTTTTTACGTTTGCCACTCTAACTAAAAAATGGCCTACATTTCATCTTTACTTTGCATTTCATACTCATTCATCATTCACGAAGCACTGTAGAATCTAGCACATGTTAGAATGATCGAAATGCTAATTAAAATAAAAGACAACAATCAAGTGTTCTTAAAATAACACGCATGGCAACACAGAGCCGTGCTGAGCGTTCTCTGTTGACCTCACTCTGTAATGTGAGCCTGTTCACGTTAATACATTGACATCTGCTGTGATACAGTACGAGCTCTCTAGCTCTATTCTGGCATGCGTTTGGGTCGCGATGATGTGGGATCTGTAAAGTAGGACAAGCATCTACTAACAACATTATTGAGGAACACACTCATTTTAACGGTTCAGTGCGGTGTCTTTACCTGAATTTGAGCTGGATCATTGTGTCGGCTGCTTTCATTTTCTCTTTCATTCGTCCTGCCCACAGTTTCCTGGTTTTGCAGCAGTAGCTGCCGAGCATGTGCTGCCTGGCCGTGTCTCTGTATTCAAATGACAACACAGTGGGGCTCCAGCCGTCGGACAGAGGAATGACCTACAGCCATCAACACGTACAAACAGACAGGTCATGTCCGAGTTGTAAACATGCCGTGTGCCGTGTGCCGTGTACTGTGACAACAAAAACAATGGAGACTGTTATATGATAGAATAGGCTATAGACAAAAGCAACCGCTGGCCAACAAATACTTTTTCAAATTTAGCTTTTTAGTACACGTACAATACACAGTGTTGCTGTTTTTCTATAGGCTATTTCTATTGTTGTTGTTTTCAGTTATTGAACTTTGAACTTTTAAAATATTTTAGTCCAGTGGTAATTTACTCAGATTTGACATGATGTTCAGTAAATAAAAAAGTTTTAAATGTGTGATGGAAATAGTCTTAGTAAATTGAAATCATATGAAGTATTATAAGCAAAACACATATTGCATTCAACACAACAACGAGTGAACAATCTTAAAACAAACCAATAAAGTTTAAAGGACTGTGTGAGATTGCAAAACTATTTGGGTATTGAAATAAAATAGTAATGGCAGCTGAAAATTCATAATTTTAAATTGTAATAATTTTTCATAATAGTACTGTTTTATTTTAATTAAATTAAATATACTCAGCTTCATGAGACTTCTTTCAAAAACATACAAAAAAAAAAACATTACCAACCCCAAACTTTTAACGTACAAATGTAGAAACAATAGACTGCTAGTAAATTTCACACCTAATTACAGCAATTAGCACATTAAATTAAACATGACAAGTAGAAATACTGAAATTTTCTAGTAAAACATACTAATCTCCAGCAAACATTTTATATTGTACTGTAATTTTTAAAAACACAGGACAAAAAACACCCAGTTATTGCAGAAATAGAGTATTTTAAATGATATGATATAGTGAAATGCTTTTGGGCTGTGTGATATGTTAGTAACTGTACTAGCTTTCTCTATAAACTACAACTTGGCACAAACCTTTTCATCATTACTTAAGACTTGAACCTGACTTGCAAAAAAATAGCCAATGTCCAGTGACTGCTTTTGTTTCATGTAAGATACGTTTAGTAAAGTTCAAGAAGCTTTGTCATATACACCTGATCAAAACATTCTTTGAAAGTGCAGTTTTATTTCATCCAGATGTACAAAGCAGCAGGTACAGCCGTTGGTGTTGATATTATCTGTTTCTCACCACAGAAGAAACCAACATAAAACAGGTGCGAATCTTTGGGAAAACGCTCCGCTTCATATTCTCACAAGTACAACATATCACAACAAAAAGAACATTTTTCATTATTTTAAAATACATACTTTGTCCAACAAATATTCTGAAATCTGATTCATGATGGAACTCAGGTGGAGACTGTGAGGTGAATGAACAAATTGTATGTTTTTTTTTTTAAACGTTGAACTGCTAGTGAGTTATTTTATCCTATGAATGAAACCTGATGCCAAAATAAGTGTATCAGTGTGTTTAGCAGCACGGGTCTTTGTGTTCTCATTTTAGCCCAGCCATACCGTATTTTGGCACAGCTCCCCTGAGAACAACACAAACGATGGAAAGATTCCATGGCGGGTGTGAAATCACATGACTGAAACTTGATAATCCTTTTTCACTGGCTGGCTCAACTCACAGAGCTAGACAACATCAACATGCTTCCTACACTTCTCACCACCATGCTTTTTACAAGTAAGTCATAGACTTTATAGGGAAGCTAGCACAATTACTAACACTCGTAGCAATTACAAAGCTCAAGTAAAGGCACTTCATTAAAACATCATAATTTTAAAATACTGCAACCGGACTGTTTTTGTCATTTGTTTTTAAATACTGCACTGTACTTTTTTAATGTTGAAAATATAACAGAGGTTACCGGAGTATATTTTACAAGAAAATACTATTTAATTCTATTTCAAAATCAATGTTTTCCTTGCCGTTTCTGGGTGTTACTTTAGGTGTACAGTTCAAAAGTTTAGGGATGGTGAGTATTTCAGT
>SCHK01107213.1:0-20950 GCA_004124795.1 Poropuntius huangchuchieni
ATTTAATTATTTATTTACCGTCATTGTATAGAAACGAACACCTGCTAAATAAACTACTATTTTTGTCTTCCATGGAAGAAAGAAAGTCATATGGGTTTGGAACAACATGAGTAAATTTACTCATCTTGAACTACTCATTTAAGCACAGTGGCAGAACAGTGCAGTGAAGTGTGATAAAGACCTTGCCGTGTTTTTTTTGACTCTGTTTTCACTCTACTGAGTTCTAAATAAAAGTACTCTGTGCTGGAAAAGCAGTCATGCATCTTTCATCACTCAATGCCTAGCAACCAATGCTGTCATGGGACACCAGCATTGAACACTTTCCCAAGAAATCAAACAGGAGAGTGTGAATGGAGCCCACCTGCTGTACAGCGCTAGACAGATGGACCCAAGATCACTTCTCATTACAAGAACACATTTCTGTAGAAAGAGAGTAGATGCTTGTGAGATCTGTAAATCATTCAGAGCACTGAATGTGATGAAACGTGCTCTTGCATAAGCGTTTAGAGAGTGTTTGGGTCTAGATGGAGAAACTGGCTTCGCTTCACTGTTTTTTTTTTTTTTTTTTTTACTCATAATGCATTTGTTTATTTGGGAAAAATGCTCAGTGGTATAAACATAGGCTATTTTTCCCAGATGAGAATGTTGCTTCTGGCATTTCTGGACATATGAAATTAAATTTCAAAGAACTGTGGGACAAAATGTTTTACATCCAAATTAAAAATGCACTTATCCAAGTATCCCAGTCAACATGAAATTGAAATTGACCCTGATTTACTTTGTAGTGCATGTAAACTGTCCTGTTGTGCGTGATACATCAGGGCTCATTATATAAAATGTTTGTAATCTTTCATCCAAACATTACATACTGTTTTGTTAATGAAGTCTTTCTAAAATATTGTAATTTTAAAGTAACTTATTTTAATAATGTTATTATTTATTAATAATTAAATAAAAACATAACTGAAGTAAACAAAGATGTATTTTAATATTTTTAATTTTGTTAAAAAACTTAATTTTACTTTTTAAAAAAATCAGTAATTAAATTCAGGTCATTGTTAATTTGTTTATTTATTTTTAATAAATAAAGTAAATATTTAAAAATTATTTTCTAAAATATTGTAAATTAAAAATAAATTATTTTAAGTAGTTTATTAATAATTACATTTTAAAAAATTTAAGTAAAACTTTTTTTATTTTTTTTTTTACAAAATTGTAATTTGATTAAAAAATGGTAATTTACAAATTAAAGCAATTTAAAAGCGTTAATTTAATTTTAAAAATTAGGATTTAAAAAAAAAAAAAAAGAGTAATTTAAGTTAAAGTAATTTGACAGTTTTTGTTCATATATTTTACAATAATTGAAAATAATAAAGACACATTTGATAACGAAGCATTACTTTGGTGATCTCTTATGTAACACCCACATTTCATAATCTAATCAGTTCCCAGTGGATAAAATGAAATAAATCACATTACAGATTCCGTTTCATGTTGACCTGAGGCTTTCTAATGAATTTGGTTCATTGGACTAAAAGTGTTTACATGCTCAAGAAATGTCAAACTGACAGAGAGGAAATACACCTTTGCTGTGTGTTTTTGTGATATGATTGATCAATTTCCTCCAGTTCTTGATTTCCTGAAGCATTCTGCATGTTTGCAAGGAAGTGTGGTATGAATTTCATATTTGAGCAACTCGTTCATGATATATACTGACTTTGCTTACCCTGTCTCTCTGTTTCCTCTTTATTTTTCTCTTTCTGTCTCTCTAACTCCAGCCCAAGCTTTTGAGACCAACGCTACTCCCCGGTGAGGAGTTTGTGATGGACGGCATGCGGGTGCACCTTATAACAGACGGCCGAGAGGAAGCCACGGGCGCCATGGGTGGTCCTCCTCTGCTGCCCGCCGAGGGAGCCATCTTCCTTTCTAACTACCGCCTCATATTCAAGGGAACGCCTACCGACCCTCTCGGTACGCTCCTATTGGTCAAAAGTCATGCTTCTTGCTGGGGTTGATTTGTGTAATTAGTTTAGAGAAACTCACTTTGGTGGAGTCTCTGCAGTCGTGCAGCTGGGATGCTGGTGGTCATGAATTATTGAAATTTCCTGCTTGTCTGAAGCAGTTTTCTCACTAACTGATGAAAATCAATGTGTCTGTTACACAAAAAGCCTTTTTGTAAGCATGTGTTTGTATTGTGCAGTTGGAGAGCAAGTGGTCACCCGCTCCTTCCCCATCGCCTCCCTCACCAAAGAGAAGCGGATCTCTGTTAACCTTCCCATGGATCAGTTAGTCCAGGAGGGTCTCCAGCTGCGCTCCTGCACCTTTCAGGTATTGGGTATCACCTGACCTTTCTCTGTTTCCTGTTTCCATAGCTCACAATACATTAAGTGCACAAAAATCCTTTCTATTCAGTTATTTCAGGTCAATATTATAGAAGTCTATTATTTTATTATAATTTTATATATATTTATAATTTAATTTATTTATCACTTTGTTTTAAAGTTTAAAAAAAAAAAATTATATTTATTTTTTTTTTTAAATTAATATTTAGGATTGTTTGGATGTCAAAGAAAAACTCAAAAGAATGACAATAAATTGTATCTGACTTGGTGTAATGAGTTTTGGTGCAAAATAATTGCTTACAAATGTTTTATTTAGCTATATATGTGATTTTAGTAATATGAAAATTGATCAAAAACCCTTCATATTCAGTTAACACAGACTAGAATTATATTATATAATTTTATTATAATTATAATTGTATATATTACTTAAAAATATTTCTTTATTTCTTACTCCTTTTTTAAGCTTGTTTTTAAAATGTATATTGAGGATTTTTCTGGATGCCAAAACGTTTTGAGACATAAAAATGATATAAAAAAAATAATCTGAGAAGTATCCGACTTGTGTAATGGGTTTTGGTGGAAAATAATTGCTTTTTAAAATGAGAGTGCCTCCCAAAAAACATTTAGAGGGTAAGCAAAAAAAATGAATGCAGTTATTTTATTTTGTATATTTGCCGTTTAGAAGCATTGAACATTGATCAAGTCTTTACTCTTTACCAACTATTTCGTCTCTTGTAGCTGATGAAGATCGCCTTTGACGAGGAGGTGGCGTCAGATCTCGCGGAGGTGTTCAGGAAGCACATGCATAAGCTCAGATACCCACAGCACGTCCAGGGCACGTTTGCCTTCACCGTGGGTCAGTCTGCAAAGCTGGCGGTGGAGCACAAGACCAAGGACAAGAACCAGTCGCTAAGGTAAGAACTCAGTGGATGCTGACCTTCCTCTTTAAATGTGTTGGTCAAGAGTTTTGTGTGACACGGCTCCCAGTAGACCATTTCTGTTTTTCCACCCTTTTTCTGTCTCACACACACTTGCAATTTCTTTCCCGATCCAGCCTCTTCCTGTTTGGGTCATGTGTCCCAGTAGCACTGGTTAAAAACCAAGAGAGAGGGGAAAGAAATAGCGTGTGTTGGTGCTGACAAGCACTAAATTATTCAGCAGTGGAAATTGCAAAGGCTCCTGGGTTAAGATCCTGCATTAGCAGCAAATGGGTGTCATGGTAAAACTCAGATGCGGTTCAGTTCTATGCCGCTCTCGAGGGCAGGACCAATCATCTTCAAACGCTTTTGAGAGCTGCTTTTAACGTTTTTGAAAAATACACCATGACAACAGCTCAGACATGTAATGCATTTAAATGACGAGTCTTCCCTCTAGACTTGGAAAGTGCTTGATACTTACACACAAACATGATTCACTTTGGTCTGTGTACCTTTACATAATACAATTTTTATATTATAAATCATATTATATTTGTTTCATTATTTTTGGCCTGAATATTAAGTAATAAGATATAAGTTGAGCTCATTATTTATACATATTTAAACTTTTAAGTACATATGTATGAACAGTAAAAAGAGTGTGTGTGTCTGTGTAAAAAAAATTATATATATATATATATATATATGTAAAATATTATTTTTATAAATATATTTAATATTTAAAAATATTTAATATTTTTATATTTAAAGAAATATTGATAAAAGTCTTGATATAAGTGTTAAACATGACACAAATCAGATTTTTCAAGTGATTAAAATATTTGAGGTGCTGTTTCTTCTAGAACGCTGTCTAAAAACCTTGTTAAAACCGCAAAGAGGACCATTGGGCGTCAGTATGTAACCCGGAAGAAGTATTCCCCACCAACCTGGGAAAACCGCAGCAGTTTTCAGTCAGAGATGGACGAGGATGAGATCTCTGGTAAGAAAAACACAAAAAGCACACATTTACAACTGATAGACTGATGTTTGAGTTGGCTGATATGTGATTATGTAATATAATGCAACCTCTCTGACTGTGCAGTGTCTGAAGAGCCGGACCAGAGTTCGCTCACGCTCTCCTCCACCATCCGCTCGTCAGACCGGCAGACCATGAGTAATGTGGTCGAGAGGGCCTGCTGTCGGGACTATCAGCGGCTGGGACTGGGTACGCTCAGCAACAGCCTGACCCGCTCCAAAAACGAGCCCTTCCGGATCTCCACCGTCAACCGGATGTACACGGTCTGCCGAAGGTGAGTTCCAGAGTTCAGAGAGAAACAAAAGTTCAGTCATTGCTAAACCATACCGTTAGCATAGCAATTATACCTAAATCTCATTGGCTGTCTGTCTGTGTGTTTCAGTTATCCAGGGTTACTGATCGTGCCTCAGAGCATCCCCGATTCCACCATCCAGCGCATCTGCCGCTGCTACCGGCAGAACCGCTTCCCTGTGGTGTGCTGGAGGAACTCACGCACCAAAGCTGTGCTGCTGCGCTCGGCCGGCCTGCACGCTAAAGGCGTTGTGGGCTTCTTCAAATCACCCAATGCGCCCACTGCAGGTCAGAGCCAGAAGCAGCTATTCTCTTATATTTATAATTATATATGTGAAGTTATTATATAAATATACAATATCTTATTATATTTTTCAAGAAATATTTAATTAATTTTTTGTGTGAATACTGTGTATAAACACAATTATAGTATTTATTAATACTTTGAATTGTATGTTTTATTTTTATTATAATATATAAATTTTATTATAATATATTTTTATTGTAATTATAAATGATTTATATTTTTCAGTTTTAATTTAGTTTGTTTTAGTAATTGTGTAATGTGCTTTTGTCATTTTTTTTAAATTTTGCTTTGCTTTTTTTTTTAATTTTAGTTGTTCAACTTAATTTTATATTTTAGCGTTATTTTAATTAGCAAGAACTATATATATATATATTTTTTTTATAATTTTAGTTAACTATAACAACACTGGTAAATTCATCTATTTATTATATCCATCCATGCTATTTGCAAACATTTTTGTACATTTTATAGATTTTATCAGTTGATGAATTCCCTGGGAATTGAACCCATGACCTTTGGGGTGTTAGTACTGTGTTTGATCTTTACTGTGTTAAGACCAGTTCTCTAACCACTAGGCCACATAAAGCAGATTAGAACAGGACAAGATCAACCAGAGCATATTTATGGTATAAAACTAAAAGTGAACGTGTGTTTGGTTTCAGGCCCGTCACAGGCCGACTCCACCAGCCTGGAGCAGGAGAAGTATCTGCAGGCCATCATCAGCTCCATGCCCTCATACAGCGAGGCCAGCGGGAGGAACACACTCAGCGGCTTCACCTCCTCACACATGAGCAACTCAGGTTAGGGCTAACCTTTAACCCTGACCTTACTTAACACTAACAATATTAATCCTCCCACCCAGACAGTGTCAATTAGGTATACCTTAACAATTCACTCGTGATATTCACTCCCCAATGTGTTATGTGTGTGTCATTTTTGGGCCTCAGACTCATCAGACAAGCTGAGGCAGCCTAAAATAGGAGCTTTAATGAAACAAGTCATGGGGACTAAAGAGGACGTGCCAGGAACCTTCAGTCGAGGAGGTGAGAGTGTGTTTTTAAGATCCTCACAACTTAACCCGCCATCCATTCCTCTGTTCCCAACCATTTATTAAGTTCTTTATTCAACTATAATTTTTGACATCCAATCCCGTATGGCAGAGGAAGTCATTGTGTGCATTTTTTAGTTTTGCATTGGCTTATTATTGGCTGCCCGATTTTGTTTGCTGATAGTAATGGGCATTTTTATATCATCTGACCTTAGCGCTGGGTCAGAGGGCAAGGGTCATCTCCCTCTCTCAGCCTAGAGTTTCAGTCAAGGCCCGCAACTCGCCTAGAGGTACAGTAGGCCCGCCCCAGCTTTCAAATCTAACCAATCAAATCTCTCGACAACAACGCCAGCGAGTTTGAGCACTAAGTGTCCATGTAATGTTGTCATCCTCTTTACCTGTGCTAACTAATCATTGACCACCATGTCTGTTTGATTTATTTGAATTGTGTGTGAGGATGTGATGCGCATCTCATTGCATGTGATCCACCAAACTGTCATTGTCTTATTTGTCTGGTGTTTGTAGAAATCACAAATTCTCTATGCTAGTCCCCAAATAAACATGCAAATTCACACACAAATGATTCCACAAAGCAGAGTTAATTGCCTGTTCTACATCAGTGAATGATTTTCATTGTTCCTTGTGTTTCCCAGGAAAATGGGGCAGTATTCGTGGTAGTGGGCGACTCAGCACGTATAACCCTGATGTGGGGAACAGGCTGGCTGGGAAAGAGTCCCCCCAGGCTAATGGAGGCCCATCCGAGACCTATTTCCTTCGCCAACAGAGAGCCTACCTCTACATCATTGGAGACAAGTCCCAGCTCAAGGTTACTAGCTTAAATACTTTTATACTTTCATAGGAATATGATAAATTGTGACAACTTGAATTGCAATATTAGTTGATTTTCAAGACCTGTTACCAGAACTATCACGCGATTAATTGCTATAACTTCAAGATCTAATGAGATAATAGTAACAATGATTTTTAAATCAATCAAAACTAAGCCCTCAGTCTTCTTGTTGTGGTCAGGGTGGAAAGCAGGACTCCTTCCAGCAATGGGAGGTGGTGCCTATCGAGGTCTTTGATGTACGGCAGGTGAAGAACAGTTTCAAGAAACTGATGAAAGCCTGTGTGCCTTCCTCACCCAACCCTGAACCAAACACAAACATGACCTTTCACCGCTGCCTGGAGGAATCGGAGTGGATGAATCTGGTACCTTGCTTCATTTCCCCTTTTATTTGGGTTGATTTAACACTTAAAAATACAGTGTATTGGTCAGTTGGTTCTACAATTTTTGATGGTCTTGATGTTTGTGTCCCATAGCTTCACAAGGTTCTACAGGTGTCCGTTCTTGTTGTGGAACTCCTGGACAACGGTTCCTCTGTCATGGCTAGTTTGGAAGATGGCTGGGATGTCACAACACAGGTAGGACAAACACTTAAACATGCATGAGCTGTGTCTGCAATCAATTTTGCCTGTCCATATTTGCATTAATGCTGTGTTGGATGTAGGTGGTGTCCCTGGTGCAACTTCTGTCGGATCCGTACTACCGAACAATTGATGGTTTCAGGCTGCTTGTGGAGAAAGAGTGGTTGTCGTTCGGTCATCGATTCAGCCACCGTGGAGCCCAGACGCTAGCCAGCCAGAGCAGTGGATTCACACCAGTCTTCCTACAGTTTCTCGACTGTGTGCACCAGGTATGTGTACTGGTGGCTGTCCGATATAGGTTTTCCAGTGGGTGGCACCAATAATCAGAGAGCAGAGTTGCTGATAACGTCCTCAACCTGCCCCATATTTGCTGGTTGGGAAATCACTATAACTTTCAGTAAATGGACATGCACATGCATTTGTGACGTATCTATGTATTTTAAGGTTTTTTTTGTTTTTTTTAAACACTTTTTATATTTTACCATTTTCTTTATGCACTCAAATGCATGGCATTGTTGCATGAAAGATGTTTTGTTTGTTTACATGTATTCTTTATCACCACTTTCTTGGAAGGTCTTGTCCAAAGAAAAGGGAAAAAGAATAAATATGAGATTGATGATGGTATGAGCAGGTACAGAAAGGCAGCTTGTGAATATATGCTGATATACACATACTTGTCCCAACTTCCTGCTTTGTCACTCTAAACAGACCACACCTTCAAAGATGAGATACCTTACTATAACTCATCCGGATTGCGCAAGCCTTATCTTGCTAATTTACCCTGAAGATAAGGACAGACTTTCTTTCCCCACATGTTTAAAGAATGAGATTGCTCAATAGTGGGATTTCGGAACAGTGAATCTGGATTTAACAAGAAATCAAAGATGATTATCTCTTACACAATTAACTCGATTAAGCTTCTAGAAATCCAGGAGAGCTTGTTTCTTATCCCATGTCCTTCTCACTGATAAGGCAATTTGGAGGAAGAAGAAAACTTGCCCACTCTTTGGCTTTTTCCTACACACTGTCCCACAAGGTTCAGTCTCAGGCCCAGTTCTATTTTATATATATATACTGTATGGAAGTATTCTGTGTTCCGCAGGCATTTTTCTAAATTTTTTCAACGTTCTTAGTTTATAATTGTCATTTAATTTTTTTTTATGCAACAAAATGACTGGTAATTAGTAACCTACCCCCCTTCCTTTTCTAGTAGAAGGCAATATGGAAGAAGAAAACTTGCCCACTATATTCTCTGTAGCTTTAAATTTGCTTTTATCTCACCACTGTGACTATACTTTTTGTAAATATCTTCATAAATAGTGTTCTGATTGATCAAAATTCATAGTAATGTTTTGCAGATTAACTGCTTGGGTGTCCCACAAGGTTCAGTCTTGGGCCCGGTTTTTTTTTTATATACTCTTTTATATAGCTTTGTCTTGTGTTGTTGGACATATAAACCTAGTTATTACAACTGCAATTTGCTTTTCAGTAGTCTTTTATTGGTTTTCCTCAGTCTAAAATTCATGTTTAATGCTAGCAGATTTAATTAATTGTTCTGCAGCTTAAGATCTGATAGATGATTTTTCCTTCTACTCATTTTCCCAACAGATCCATCTGCAGTTCCCCATGGAGTTTGAGTTCAGTCAGTACTATCTGAAGTTCCTAGCCTACCACTACGTCTCCAACCGCTTCCGCACCTTCCTGCTGGACTCAGACTATGAGCGCATAGAGCTTGGTGAGTCTACCAAGAAATCAACCAAAAACTTATTAAATGCTACGTAATGTCAACTGTCATCATGACTCTCATAATGAGATTGTGTTTCAATCTTCTTTGACGTTATTGTACTCTCATTGTGTAATATTGTCAAAAGTTAAGTGATATATTACAGGAAATTTCATGGTGCTTATTTATAGTATTCAATCACTGAACCCTGTTTGGCCCAATGTATTGTCTGTGTAGGTGTCTTGTATGAGGAAAAAGGTGAGAGGAAGAACCCTCAGGTGTGCAAGTCTGTCTGGGATTACATTGACCGGCTCAACAAGAAGACCCCTATATTCTACAACTACATGTTTTCACCTGAGGAGGAGGAGGTAACTTTCTAATTTTGTTCTGACATTCTTAGTTTAGTTTGAGAACATAATTCGAAACAGAATGTGACTAAATGACTCTAGTGCCCTCTGTTGGTTAGTGTGTGTAACTTGCCTTTCTTTTGTCTTACAGGTCTTGAAGCCCTACAGTTATATCTCCAACTTGAAGGTTTGGGACTTTTACACAGAGGAAACGCTTTCTGAGGGTCCGTCCTTTGACTGGGAGTTAGTGCGGGGTCGGCCGGAGAAGCCACAGGAGGAAGCCAGTGATAGACAGGAGACGACAGCCCCCAAGTCCCAGCGGAGGATCGTCTGGCCTTGCTATGACAGCCTCAGTAAAGTACTTCCTGATGCCATCACCAAACTCTTGCAGGTGAGAAATAAAGCAGAAGTCGTAATTATAATGAAGTTGTCTTCATACATGAATGCTGATGACCTTCTTAATATATATTTATTCAGGATGTGCAGAACCTGGAAACTGAATTGGGACAACCTACGGAAAAATGGAAAGACACGTGGGACAAGATTAAGACGGCCCAGCGGGTTGAGTCCAGACTAGAGAGCAGGGTAAGAGACAAATTACCATCTTACCTTTATCTACAAGTTACTAATGAGATGGTGTACTAATATTTTGTTCTTTTTTTCCCCAGCATTCCTTCTCCAGCTCTCTTCTCATGTCATCTAATCTGAGCCACCAGCGGCGCTCTCAGGGTGTGTATCTGCAGGAGAGCGGGGTCGGCTCCTCCATCAACCTGGCACTGGACTGTGAGGTCAGCGCCACATCCACACCTGCAGCTGGACGACCCAGTACCAGCACGCTCTACAGCCAGTTCCAGAGCACTGAGAGCGAGAACAGGTCTGTGAGCACACTTCATCGGCCACCTTGGGTCTGTTTTTAGGGCAATGAAATTTTCAACTTTAGTTATGGTTGTTTTTTTAATTAATTAATTTTTTATTAAATTTCAGGTTAAAAGGTTAACATTTATATGAATGTATAATGGATTGTGTAAAGTGTGTGTGTTGTACAATGTTGTTCTTTACCAGTGTTGTCATTGTAAAACTATTAAATACTAATTAAAATGATTAAATACAAAAAAAAGAAAATATAAATATTAGATGGAAAATATTAAGTTAAAGTGTTAAAGTATTAAAATTACTAAAATTGAAATAAAATTATTTAAAGATAAATAGAAAGATAAATATTTAAAAAAATGAAACTATAAAAGCTAAAACAAAATATCAGTAAATGCTGTAATAGTGCATAAATAATGCTTATATATATATTTTGTTTTTACAAATAATGCACATATTTTCTAAATGTATTTTAGCATATATAATTGATGTCATTTTCATATGAACTCAAAAACTACATCTTAAAAGAATTACAGAATGCTCTTCACTGTAGTTTTGAATGCTTAGAACATCTTTTGAATAAAAATGTCTTTTTTTTTTTTTGGATGTAGGAGCTTTGAGGGTATTTTATACAAAAAAGGCGCGTTGCTGAAACCTTGGAAACCACGTTGGTTTGTACTGGATAAGACCAAACACCAGGTACTTGCAGCACTGAAAACTTTGGTTTTGGAACTGAAATTGATTCAGTATACAAAGCTTTCATGTTATATATTAAAATGAATTATTTTGCAATACGGTTTTCCCTTTCAGTATGTTTATTCCTTTTCTCTTTTTTCTAGTTGCGATACTATGAAACAAGGCAAGATAAAGAGTGTAAGGGAGTGATTGATCTAGCTGAAGTGGAATCTGTCATTCCGGGGACGCCCACCATGGGAGCTCCTAAAAACATAGACGAAAAAGCCTTCTTTGATGTAAGACCTCTATAATCCCATCAGCGTCTGTTGCATTATTTGTCCATGGATCATGAATAATGTTTTTTCCCTTTCTTTCAGGTCAAGACGACCAAAAGAGTGTATAACTTCTGTGCCCAGGACAGCACGAATGCACAGTTATGGATGGACAGTATTCAGAGTTGCCTATCTGATGCGTAGGGGGAGGAGCTTTGCAGAGGACAGAACTGTGACACTTTGTGGGGGGCGGAGCCAGTGACAGACAGTGCTCATAGCCGTTGGGCAGCGCTTCCCCGGCGTTTACAGAGGGAAGTTGGAACAGGCTTCCGTATTGGTGGTATTGAACTTTACGATGTCGCACCTCACCACATTTCAGCGTTTATGTTTTAAAAAAAAACATGTTGAAAATCTACGAAAAACGAAGAAATCCCTTAAAGACTGATATCTGTGGACTCACCCATGCTCGGCTTGTTTTAAACACACCCATTCGTCCCTGGATGTTGTCCTACGCTTGTTCAAAAAGGCATGACCTGCGATTCTTCATCCCATAATGCTCAAATACTGCCATTGGCATCTTTCAGCTATGCAGGGGCCCAAAAAAATGCCCAATAACTAGCCACAGCTCGCAAAAGAGTGACCTTTAACCCTTTCTGATCTCCTTACTGTCACTATGCCACTGTTAGGAGTCGTCCATTAAGTCTGGACTCGCACATCACAAATTCTGCCTTCTCATTGGATGGTCAAGGTCTCTCGCTCCCCTCTGATTGGTTGGCTTTATCCGTGCAACGGTTCATGAAGGATTTTGTGTTTTCTTTTACATTATTTACATCAGAATAATATAAAAAACGTTCATTCTCGTCACATTTGACCAAGTCCAAACAGTAATCAAGATGCCATCTGGAGATTCAGATTTGACTGTTTACAAACTAAATTCTTGTGTTCTTACTAAGAAAATTAAAACCACTATTGCTATTGAGAATTTAAGGGATGTTGAAGGAAAAGGAGGGATGTTTTGTGTCATAATTTATGCACAAAAATACAATTCTTTGATTTTTAGAAGACAAAAAACGCAGACTACAAGGGGGAAAGCGGTGTGTGGATGGGTTTTATAACCTCTTCGTTTCATCAAGTGTCTGTTTACACCAATCAGAGGCCAGAGACTGGAGCTGCTCGCCATGACACCTGGATTCGGCATCATTTCCTGTAACAAAAATATGTGAACTGTAAATATGCATTCTAAAAGGGTACAAACTCTCAATTGGAAATGTATTATTGGATCTGTATGAGATATCAGACCCATCATATCTTATTTAGTGAGATTTTTTCCACTGAAAAACTGAATCAGCCTATTCCAAAATTAAATTCCGGTTGTCATGCGCTTCTGTTCTCCAGCCTCTGTGTCCTGGATCTGTCAGAATCAGTGTTTTAGTTAGTCTGTTACCTGTTCTGTTGAATCCTGTACATAGAGGAGTTTGTTTATATTATTCCTTTAGAGAAAGAGTCTATTTTGCTGGACTTGGTGAGGATGCATAAAAGTATCACCTGTTTATCACAGGACTGCACTGTTGCAGGAATTTTTTTTTTTTTTTTTTTTTTAATTCCAAATACAAGAACTAACACACACATACACAAACACATGGTGTAAAATAGGGTAATACTTCAGAAATTGTTGACAACAAAATTTGAATTGTAGATTTTTGTTCCAATAACTCCCTTGTATATAATACTCAAATATGTATGTTAATGGTAGTAATTTATTTAACTTTGTCTCCTGAATATGACAGTCTTCAGAGCACCACTTAACTTTTAAATTAGAAATCCAATATGTGCCATTGTTTATCTCTGTGTTAACGTGACTAATGATATATATTTTTTCGGAAACCTTCACTTGTGACTCATAAATAAACCCTAAATTTTTTTTTCATTTTTTTTTTTTCTCTTTAAAATGATACTTGCTCAGTACAAGTGTACGTAATTCGAGTCTTAGGATGTCGCAGGTTTCATAACATTTGAGCGAAATGATATCAAAAACTGCATAACATTTTTAATTATTTATTTTTCATACTTTTTTAATTCGATTTATTTCATCTGATCCAGGTTGTGTTGTCAATCATGCCATATATTTTTTAGGATTAAACCACTGTGGGGTTCATGGCCTCCTGACATTTCTGTGTGTGCTGCTTTTTGTCTCTGTTTACTAATGTCACTGCAAAGTTTTATATTAATTTAAAAAAATAGAACATATAAATATCCTAATCCTTCATTAAAACATCAGAATATGGGAATAAGACTCTGGGTCAGTCAAACTGTGTGAGGGGGTGAATAATTTTACTCTTTAGTGAAATTAGAAGTGTAAAACATGATTTATGGTTTAATAGTATTCCAAAGAAATAAAATGACCCAAAAAATAAAAATTATGTATCATTTACTCAACCTCATCTTATTCTAAACCTGTATGATTTTTTTCTCAAGACATTAACGTTCATCTTTCACTTTCATTATAAAACACTTTAAATCTTTATGTTCCACGGAAAAAGTTATACAGGTTTTGTGTAACATGGGGATGTGCAAATAAGTGTAATTGTAAAACTTATAAATCATTTTTGAGTGAACCATCTCTTTACGCTAAACGTACATGTCCAAGGATTTATGTAGAGACCCATAGCGCCATCTGCTGGTAATTTATTAACATTATACTAGCCGTAGCTTGGTTTTATTTTTATGATGTTTTGCAAGCTAAATTCAGATTCACATTTAACGTAAATAGTAATAGTAACGTGAATCCAGCATTTAATTCTCAATTTTATTTTAGGCTGACAGAAAGCAATACACGCTGTACACTGTGATTCGTTGACTATTATGTCAATCACTGGTGGTGTCCCACGTTCTTCAGACCTTCGATAGCTCAGTTGGTAGAGCGGAGGACTGTAGAGGTTGAACACTGTCATCCTTAGGTCGCTGGTTCGAATCCGGCTCGAAGGAAACCGTTTATTTGCTTCGGCTTATTCGCAACCTACGGTTTTAGAATGTAAATAGTTGTAATTGAATATATTACGTAACTCTTATAAATATTTTAAATGTAATAGCGTACATTAACGTAATTCAGTACTTACGATGACCTAAAAACTAATGATTATGTAAAGAAACAAGTAAATTCCAGTGTGCATGACGTCACTTCAGCCCTTCGATAGCTCAGTTGGTAGAGCGGAGGACTGTAGAGGTTGAACACTGTCATCCTTAGGTCGCTGGTTCGAATCCGGCTCGAAGGAGATGATTTTTTTTTCATGCTAATATACAGCACTTTAAATCATTTCATTTGCAGGCTTATACCAGGCTTAAGATGATTCAGTTACACGAGTAACTGACATTACATTTAACTTCGCAAACAATGAAAAGAAGGTTTTTCTTTTTGCTTTTCTTTCCTAAATGTGAAAAAAGTGTTCTTCTTATGAATACAAAACATTCCAGTATCTTTAAATATAGTCGATAAACACACATTTACTTTATTTTTTAAACATTTTATCATTATTTTGACAGTCACGATTTGGACTTTTATTTTGGAATGGTCTTTACGGTTCCTGTTGTCGTGACGCCAATGACGTAAAATCTTATTTGAAGCGTTTTCTTCACGCTGTTCTCACATGGAAACCTAAACATGGAGAATTCAAGCACAGAGAACGTAACTGATGGCCTGGTAAAGAATGTTTTATAACCTTACCTATGTTTTGATCGTTCATTACTTTTGGTGGACTTGGTACGTACCGAATACCTACTAACGGTTAAAAAATTGTACATTTGTAATTACTTTAAACGTGAATTACAAATGAGCATGTGCTTTAACCCTGAACAGTAAGTTACAGTCACAATTATGAACTGGTTGTGGATAATGCGGCTCACACTGAGAGAATGAAATATCAAATGTTGGATGGTAAATTGGATTGCAAGTCACAGCATTACTGTCACCCTCCTCGACTACTTTAATCTTGCATTCTTACTACTTAAAGGGGCCCTCGGTATTTTTTTCAAATAATAAAAAAAGTATCACTCATAAAGCAATTAACAGCACTTATGAGACGTAACATTAAAATGATGTACACTTACGTTAGGTGAAGAACTGACATTAGTCTTCTATCTAGAAAAAGTAAGTTTTATTCTACATGTAGCGGGTCGCACCCTCATGGACGCGTGTGTTGATATCACGTGACCGTATCATGTAGTTTACCGCGTCATAATAAAAACAACAATAATTATATATTTGCGTAATTATTTTTACATAAATTGCTTTAAGTCAGGTCAGCGATCAAGCCATTTTTAAAGCATAAACAAAAGTATATAACAAAGGCATAATCAAAAACGCGGCAGATATTTAAATCAATTTAAATATCAGAAATGTAGATTTGACCCATGTGCAGTCTACAAGTGTAATCATACTCCATGGAGTTCCTCTCATGTACTTTTGTATTGTTATCTTAGATCACAAAAACATTTTTATTGTGTTTTAACTGTTACAATCTTGTTGCTTTTACAGAATCAAGAATCTGAAAAAGAGAAATTGGATATTAATAAAACACAGTTTCAGACTGAAATGACATGTGATCAGAACTTTGGATCTCAACTTGGACAAACAGATGAGCAACGCACCAGTGGTCAGTCTGAACTAGGAGATCAGAGCTCAAGTGGTCAACTTGGGCCAACAGGAGAACCTTTAACCAGCAATCAGTCTGGACTGGCAGGAGATCAGATCTCCAGCGTTCAGACTGGACCTGAAGAGATCCAGAGTGGAATTGTGGTTAGCCCACACTTCGGGACTGGATCATTGGGACTGCTGAGCATGCAGTACAGAGGAAACAGCTCAGATGACAACTCTTCAGACAGGTGAAATTATAGGACATTAAAATCTGGGCTTTGATATCTTGATAGCAGCATCATATTAAGCTCATTGATGATACTTTTATCATTATATACATAATGTATAAAAAAAAAAAGCTAATCTGAATGATTATCGATTATTTAATGATTAATTCTTACTTTTATACGATTCAGTGACTCAGACACTTCATCCTCCACATCCTCCTCTTCATCATCCTCGACCTCTTCCTCCTCTGAGCCTATTAATTTAGTCATGAACAATGCGGAAGATGACGATGAAGGTGTTGCCATGGGCAATGAGAAAAAGCCTGCACCATTGAAAACCCAGGATGAGCTGCTTATCGAGGTGAGAGGGAGAGGCTAAGCGGCAATCTATAAACTAAATTGATGTTTCTATTGGCAAAATTTCCTGAGCTGTCCACTTGTAATCGAATCAACCAAGAGCAATCTTAATATCAGACATATAAGAGAATGATTTTTAAGTTATCTTCTCTTGTGTAGGACCTTCCTGAGGTGGAGAACCTCCACATCAGCCTTCCAGAAGATACAGAGATGGAGCCCATCGGGACAATATCAAGCGTTGTGGAGCAATTAGGTATATGGGCATCTGACAACCTCAAAGCGTACATTTACTACCGTTCAAGATTTTGAGGTTAATGTTTTTTAAAGATGTGTTAATTTAATTAAAAATACAGTAAAAAGTTATAATGTGAAATAAAACAACTGTGTTCTATGTTAATATATTTTAAAATGTAATTTATTCCTGTGATGCAAAGTTGAGTTCTCAGCATCATTACTCCAGTCTTCATTGTCACATGATCCTTTTTTATTATAAATAAAGAGATATTTACCAGCTACAATTTAGCATTTAAAAACAATATTTATCAACTCAATTTTCCATATTTTTACACCTTCGCTGAGAGGCACCATGTGAGTTTTGTCTTGGCTGAATTTAGAGGACATTTCATACAAAATTGATTGATTTTATTTAGTGATTGTGGAATCGTACAAGAACACACAACCACTGAATGAAGACAGTGTGTTATTCACAAAAAACAGAACCTCTATTGGCAAGGTCAGTAACTTTTATCCTTCTGTGGCCAATTTTATTTTCGTAACAATCCATAAAATGATCTGTTGGTGATATATAGTACACTATAACTTCTTGTCAAAGACTTCTCATATTGTGCAATGAACAGTAGTATTGTGGGACTAAAATATTGTTGGTTTCTCCTTTAGATCTTTGAAGTGTTCGGTCCAGTATGTCAGCCCTACTATGTTTTGAGGTTCAACTCCCATGACGATATTGACCAGAAAGATCTTAAAATTCGAGATACAGTTTACTTCGCCCCCAAAATTAAAGATTTCACAGGCTACATCTTTACAAGGATACTCCAAGAGTGAGTACCTCATCATTTGAGAAAACTCAGTTTTACTGAAATACGATATCTTTAATGCTGTTCTGCTGTGGTATATTTCCAAAAAAAACTAATTATTACAAATTATTCCTCTCAAACAAGGACCAGGGGCTCAGATGCATCCTGGAAAAATGACCAAGAACCACCCCCTGAGGTAAATGTTAATCTATTTTATAACAATTATTTAAGAAATCAGGTCAACAAAGGCTTAAACTCTATGGAATAGAATGATATCCTGGCCTAATAGTGTGTCATGAGTATTATCTGTTAATAAGTGAGGGTTTAACCTCTCCACTGATTGGTTTTTATTCTGTGTGTATGTAGGCACTTGATTTTAGTGATGATGAGAAAGAGAGGCTGGCCAAACAGAAGCTTAAAGAGCAAAAGAGACGACCACAAAACAATTCTGACTCAGGTGAGTCAAATTTATCTTTTTTTTTTTTTTTTAATTACCAACGTGAGTTGAATTCGAACCTGGATAAGCACCACAAATAATGTTTATATGCTCTAACTGCTCTGTTAACCACTGTTTTCACTTTCCAGAGGATGAATCAGACGCCCATAAAGGTCCGCCCCCTCATAAACCCGGTCGGCGGAAGCCCCGACAGAACCGTAACGTTCCCCGTGGACAGCACCACAATCGTGGCGGCGCTTTTCATAGCAACTATCACACTCGCCCCCCCTTCCCACCTGACTACATGGTCCCCCCTCCAGATCTACACCACAGGTTTCCCTTCCAGGGCCCAATGATGCCACCCTTTCCCAGACTGCCACCCTTTCACATGAGAGTGGCCCCGTGGCCCCCAGGGCCCAATCAGGGCTTTATGTTCCAGCCCCCACCTCCACCTCCACCTCCTCCACCACCGCATAATCAGTAAAGCTGTGACTGAATCCTCTTTACAACCTGCGCCCTAAAAGGGATCACAATCTTTGCATACTAATACAACTGTGTTCTGGTGTATAGTATGAGTCAAGCATAACTGTATATTATTAGTGCAATTTTTCATTTTGTATTAAAAATGACTAATTTCTCATTTTCAGTGTGGCTCTTTCACTGTTTTTTTTTAAGCTGCTTTATTCCATTTATCACACTAACAATTAGATAACTGTTCCTGATTTTCATAGCACAGCTCAGAAGTAGAATAAAAAGTTGATTTGATGAATACTACATAGTGTGAGAGGGAAAAAATTAACAGAGAAGTCTAAACCAGCTATGAGAAGGTGAGATAAACAGTTATCTTTATTCAGTGGGTCAATACAACCCATATGAAAACACCTATGGTATGTTTCTCAAAGTCTGGGACATATTAGAGGTAAGTGAATTTCTTGTTTCTCCATTAAATATTATATGAATTAATACTGATTTGATGCAGCTGGCGTTTGAGTTTGAGTTTTAAGGCCTAATTTTGTTTTAATGTTTATCTATTTCAAGAGATTTATTACAGCTAAAGTTTTCCAGCCAATAACAGTGAGTAGTCTCTCTTTCTAGACAATATTGTTGTTATTATTGACAATATTTAATTACCGGTTTTGTAAAGGCAATTGGTGACTGAAATTAGTAGTTCTTATGCTCTTCCTTTGGGTTAATAAAGCAGCATGAAGTGGATTCTTCTGGGCTTCATTAACTCCAGAAAAGCATTTATTTATTGCACAAGGTGATATTTAGTCCAGTGCTTCTCAAACTGTTTGACTCATCGTTTTCCAAGACAATATTCAAAGGCCCCTCTATCTAAGATGATTTTAATAAAAATAAATAAACTCAGAAATACCATGTCGGTTTAATGTTGTATATCTTTCTTTACTTAAGCTTATAATTTATTTGGGCCCCTCTTGAACTTTGCTGAGGTTTGAAAACCACTGATTTAGTCCAATCTGTTCTACAATCAAAAATCATATTATGTTCAAAATGGCATTGGTTTCGTGCCCTATCCCATGATCCCATATCCCTTTTCCGACTGATATTATGAATATCCTGGGATGCTCTTGTCTTTCTGTTGTGTAGAAACTGTAATTCTGACCTCAGGAAACAGAGTGTTGTGACTCAAGGTCACAGTGTGTTCCAGCAGATTGGCAGTGCCCAGGGCAACGTAATCCATCTGGGAACTGGCAGTTTCATTCGTTTCCGTGCAATATGGGGCACCTGGATGGAAAGAGTGGACTGCAATTGCTATCTCAACCATGATTGAAGCTCTGAAACAAGAAGGAAATGTGTTATTACACAGTGACATGCCTCATTTTATAAATGGGGTGCATTTACATTTTTAATAATTTTTTTAAATCATAAATTTACCTTGAATTTGAAGAGATGTTATGCAGAACACCAACCTGCGTGGATATTAAATATACTGTATAAATATATGAAAGCAGCATTCTAGTTATTTAAAATTAAAAAAAAAAAAAACTTTGCAAGTAACAGTTGACTAGAAACATTAACTACGCATGTTGTTAGTTCATATGTATCTCCTCTCATACAGAGGTCAAATGTATTATATATAACAATACAAGGCATTTTAAAAATTCATTGTCATCAGTGGATCACAGTCTGATAATGACAACTGTTATCCACCAATTGGCTCTACATAGTAAGTAACATAGTTGACAATTTCATCATTTTGACTTATAATTTCAAAGGCAGGCCTTGTCTGGCCAACCACATGATATTTTCTAGACCAGGTTCACCTATGTTTGAATATGTATTTGAACTTAAATCGGTGAAATATTGCAAAACAATATACCAACACACTTCTATGGGGTTATTTGATCAGTAGCATGGTTGACAGAACATTTGCAGACATAAAAAGAAGATATTTTATTAAAAACAATTACATTTATATGCTATATATAAAAACAAATAAATATATAAAATGTTTTCCTTAGGAAAATTGGTAGGGGAAAACATGGACACGAAGGCCTAGTCTAAATTGTAGGCTATCATATCGATCCTTTGCTGTGGTAGATCGTTTGTTTAAGCAGTTACAAAGGAGTTTTTGTCCGTTTGTTGGCTTTGAGCTTAAAACATCGATTCCCTTTGAGCTATTTTAGTATGTGAAACCGAGAGAAAATGACCGAAACTGAGCGTGTTAACGGACTCCCAAATAAACAACACGTAACCTTGAGCAGGCGTAGCTGTGTAAGTATGTGTTTAAACTTTCAGTTTACACTTTACACAGGGCCCGTTCCCGTTTCTGATGACTTTCTTCATTTAAGGGGAAGATTTTTGGCCTCGTTTCAGCTGAGATTCAGTTGCCTTTCAGCGGACCGCTCGGTTGCCAAGCAACGCCGTCAGGTTGCTGTGACAGTAGCAGCTCCTCGCGCTTTTTCTCTGTCGCTCGTTGACACAGTCTGAATGGTTTTTGCAAGCAGAGCTTCAGCGAATGGCAAAATGTGTCTTAGGCAGCTGT
>SCHK01107348.1:0-10282 GCA_004124795.1 Poropuntius huangchuchieni
AACAGATTTTATTTGATGACATTTATTTTTAATGAAATGTCAGAAAGAGCTTGCTCTTTTGTTCACTTCATTTTACCGTGGATTCATTTACAAACAAGGCACAATTCGTTCTCAAGATTTTCAGAAAGATTTAAACTAAAAGACGATGCTGTGCCGAGTACCTGTTTTCATTACATGGTCACTATTGTCTGTTAAATTGATTGTTTAATATGTACTGAGTATTTATGCATTTAAACATAAATCACTGCAGTGTCCATCTATGAAGGACGTAGGCTTTCAAACATGCACGACTGTTAGCCAATCATAGCAGTGGGCGTTTACTTCCGAGTCAAGCATCCGCCAAGTCTCTTCAAACTGAGCGTTCTGATGAGGGGGGTTAAAATTTTTCTGTGTGAAAGCACATGCACACACACCTCTGCACACGTAGGTAGGTAGTTATACACTGTCAATGGGACTTTGGTTTGTTCACCACGGACGACGCTGTATGGCAGGGTGAAGTCGATGAAGAAGGGCTTGAATGTGCGCAGCTCTGTGATCTGAGCCAGTCCCAGACCCTTTTCAGCAGACAGACCAATAGCCTCTGTCACCCATGTGGTGATGGAATCAGGGACGTCCAAGCGAAACTCAGCCTCTCCAGTAACACTGCTGTCAATTAAAGTTGCAGTTTGCAAAAATTATGTACATAAGTGTTTGTGTGTGTGTATATATACAAATCTTTTAGTCAATTTAATGCTTAAAGTAATCGCTTCTTTAAAAAAAAAAAATAAATAAATCTTAAATTTATATAATTTTAGTTTAGCAAGGTACTATTTTACTACCTGATGTTAAAGCAATGCCATATCCATGTTTCTGGGAAGAAGGTACGCCTGCGGTTCTCTGCCCTGAAAAACACACACTGACATAAGAAACAACTCTCTTACTGAGCTTAGAGACAACCACATGTGAGATTAACCTTATAATTTCAGACACTTCGAGCATGTGTACCGTGTCCCAGATCGGGAGTGCATAGCTGCCACTAAAGTGGAGGTGTGCGGTTGAAAAGCGGGCACGGCCTCGTCTGTGTACATCCCTCCACTCTGCCTGTGATTCAGACTCACCATATCTGTCATCACCACCAGCCCTGTCTCCTACAATACAGTTACACAAACATATTAGCCTTTAACATCTAAACTAGAGGTTTATGTTTTTTGAAAAATGGGAGACGGTGATGTTCTCACCGTAAACGCAAAACGGGCATCTTTAGTGATGTCCCAGTGCCATGGAAACACAGAGGAACGTCGTCTTCGCGATGATAAGCCTGGCCACCAAAAATGTCCCTCATCTTTGGGTACCCCAAAGGCATCAGACACATCAAATTCAGCCAGTTCCTTGAAGACCTGCAAATCCAAGCAAACTGTTAAGACAATTTCTGAGCTATTGGTGACATGTTTGAAGGTTCACATGGCAACCAACCTTCTCAGGAGTGAGCTGGAAGCCTGGTTTGAGAAGGTACATGCTTTTGTCCACTGAAGCTACACATACACATGAGCCACTCTCTGCTCGGACCTTCATGCTGACTGGACCGCCCGGCATCGACTCGTTTGAGGACAAAGACACAGAGACCTAAGGACAAGAAAGTCATGAGTTTGGAACAAGATGAAGGCGTGAACAATGAAAGAACTGTTGGGGAACCGTGCCTTTAATAAATGATAAACCAGATTATTAAATAGTGAGCTTCAACCTAACCCACCTCATTTTCGAAACGGGGCTGCACTGGAAGCTGAAGGCTGTCGGTGACCCCCTCTCCATTTTCCCGAACATAGTAGACCAGTAAGCGACTGAGGGGGGCCATGGCAGGAGTCACGTTGAAATGGAGAACCAATACGCAGCTGTCCGTTTCAGCCTGAGAAGAGGACACACCAGAGTCTGGGCAGACAAAGGACATAAAGATGGACAGAGGAAAAAGAGGAAGAATAGTGCCTTTATGAGCTAAAGGTAAGCTTCATTATTTAATTACTGTTTCAGAACACTGTGTCATGAAATAAGTAATATTATTCTTAGAACAATGCACAGTACACAAACTAATGAATTAGAAATAAGGAAAAATAAAGCATGAGGTATTTAAATCAAAATCCACTACAATTTTATGAATTACCTAGAAGACAACATTGTAAGGACCATTAGATTAAAGACAAAATCAAAGAAAATCAAGGTAAATATTTTTATTGTTTGTCTGTTTGTTTATTTATTTTGTCACAGTAAGTCAAAAGAAAAGTGAAAATACAATTTAATTGTATTTACAATATATAAGGCCTTAAGGCCTGTGCACACCGGGACGAATATCGCGCACGATTATTGCCAACATTTAACGCCTCGTGACTAAACAAAGGGCGGCAATGTGAGTGTGCAAACTAATGCGCAAAACGCCAGTCGTAAAAAAAAAAAAAAAAAGTCTCGGGCTCGTTTGTTTTTGGTTTGACGCACCGGGTTAAAAACTGGCCGACCAATGAGATTGGCACTTTTGTTCAAGTGTCTGGAGCTGCTGAACTTACAGTTAAACATCACTAGGTGGCGCTCAAGCACAAAACGGTCTTACCGAGCACACATTACCTAACAACGAAGAGGAAGTAAGTAGACGAGGCAAGATGAATGTAGAGCTGCTGGTCTCTTTGGTGTCTGAACACAAAGGGCTTAACAAATGCGACAGCGACTACAAAAAATTCAATAAGAGGGAGTTGTTATGCAGATCAAATAGGATTGTGTAGGTTTGGTATTTCTGTTTCTTATTAAGCGCCATCTAATGTCAGGGAGTGAATTTGCACATTCACTCGGCTCTTCACCAGCGGAAATCACAAAAACACAAACGCGTCGAAAAATGCTGGCAATTAATGCGCGCGATAATCATTCTGTACGAGACTTTAGCAAGACAAAAGAGTCAGGAATTAAAAAAAAAAAAATTAAATCACAGAAAGTTACCAAAAACAGTATTTTATGACCAAAAGTGCCCATTAAGTCACTAAATTGAAAAAAGGCATATTGCTGTTATTGCAATAAAACTGACCTGAATCTTGTGGCGGTTTGGCGGTGGTGTGAATATTGGTGTCAAAGGTGACTGTAGCTCTCTTTTCACGGAGGGCCATGCTCTTGGCATGTCTCTGACCCGACTGCACTATATTCCCACGGGAGGCGATCTCGTAGTGCAAAGTGAAGTTACAGGGACAGGTGGACTTCAAGGAGATTTCTGATTCTTGTCCAATCTAGGCACAAACAGGTGCTTCCATGGTTAAAGATTGTTTGTCTTATCAAGCATTGCTGATTATATTGGCAGTGTCTCTTACCACAAGAGGAGCGCTGGGACTTAGGAGTTGGATGTGGCACTTGCTAGGAGAATACCAGCTACTGATGGACAGATAGTTGGGGAGATACTGGTCTCCTGCAGGCCTGCCATCAATGGCAGTCACTTTTGACTGCAAGCAAAAAGAAAAGAAATTAACTGAATCTGAAAGTTAGAAATAGAAGTTACTGTGACTTGGACTGTATTTGGTGCTACTACTACCAAAATATTGATGAAAATCTATATAAAAACAATCAATAGTAGTTCTCTTTCACACTGTATTCCTATTTTCACAAAGCATATTTCACCAAACTCCACATGCAAACGTGGATCCTTAGTGTCCACCTAAAAGACATCCTTCTCAATCATCAAACAAACCAAACTTCATAGTCAATAAAACCCAGGTTTAGATCAAAACGTCTAGTGTGAAAGTGACATTATAGCAGGGTACAATCCTGTTTCTGGAAGGCCAGTGTCCTGCAGATCAGACCAGCTCCAACACATTTGGGTAGAGGTTTCTAATGAGTCTTACGATCTTGATTAGCTGGTTCAGAAGTGTTGGGGCTGGAGCTAAACTCTGCAGGATAGTGACCCTCCAGGAAGAGGTTTAGACACCCCTACATTAGAGGAACTGTCCCAATGGTACTTGAGCAACCTGAGAGTCATGTGCCTTACTGAACAATGGTACTACTTCATGGAACACCAGCGTCTGAAACTGTAACTTTTCAGGATTTGAAACCTATCAACCTAGCCTCTTAAGCACTAGGTCGGGGTAACTCTTGCTGCTGGAGGGCTGCAGAGTTTGGCTCCAACCCTGGACAAACATACCTTCACCAGGTTTTAAAGGTGTAAAGATTACTTGTAAATTACAGGCAAATGTGTTGGAGCAGAACACAAATCTGCAGGAAGGTTGGCTACCCTTCACCACCCCTAAAAGAAGCGTCCACCAAATCTCCAAATCCCTCCCACTGACCTCCAGCCAGACGTACTGGGCAGCTGTGGGGATGGAGGGAATCTCAAAAGTGGCCTTGCCATTGCGTGAGACCAGCTCGCTAGTGTAGATGTTGTCCTTCGGGGTAAGTTCGGCCTTAACCCGCACTTGTACTCCTTCCGCTGGACTCCCGTCCGGATAGGTCACCTCAATCTGGGGTCAGTGGTGAAAAACCATCATTCCAAATTAGCATTGATTAGTAGAAAGGATAAAAGGAAACATCATCTGTTTTCCACCAGAAGACTGATCCTCCTCTCACCATGCCTTTGTAGGGCAGACCAGGTTTGAACTGCTTGCGAGTATCTTTGGAATACTTGATGTCAATGAGCTGCTTGTGGACGGGCGTTGAATCATCAAACATAGTCTGCTGTCCACCATCTACGCTGCTCACTGTCACCCACATGTTCACTGCACCTCGGAAATGGTCTGTAACCTCCAAGGGCATCATGTCCTTCACGCAGAGGCTGAAAGTGGCTGAGCCTTTAATCTATGTAGAAGAAAAGAAACTTGTTGCAGAGAATTGCTATTTACTTTTGACGTTACAAAGGCACAGAGTGCTAAAAAGACTAGCTTGGACTAGTTGGTTAACAATAGTTTAATTTTTAATGTGGACTTGCAGTTTTGTCCATGCAGACCACAAGGAGTGGCTATGGACTACACCTTTGTGGAAACCACATGCCAGCAATATCTCCTTTTGCTGAGTTTGCACTGGTCTAGACATTACAGTGGACTACTACTCAACAGTCTACATGCTGTTACAAGTGTGAAATTAGAGGTGGACCGCAAAGGGTGAGGCTGGCATTTGGGATAGAGCCCTGGCAGACCAGTGCAGCCATGCTTGCAAATTTTTGCTGGTGAAGACGGTCAACTAAAGAAGTTTCACTGGTTGAGGAACCTCATGGAGGCAACAGCACGCAAAGCAGAACATATGCAAGACTTTTTGGCAGAGAAATACTTTATCATGCACTCACCTCCATTGATTTCACCACCGAGTGGCCAACTTCATGTCTGTAGTAGCCTACGCCATTGACTGTCATGTTAACTGTTAATTTGCCTGACACTGGCTTTCCAAAGGTGTACCTGGAATAAGGCAGGGCAAGTAAGAAATTGAAGGCCATTGTAAAATGAATAGCTTAATGCGTCAGGCAGGTTTTGTCTTATTACCTTGCCTTGACTGTGACTTGTTCACATGAGTTGAGGTCTCGAATGTAGGGAGGGGGCTCAATGATGAGCTCAAACCTGGGCATGACTGTTCAAGAAAAAACACCAAAAAGACCAAAATCAATCATATTTTCATTCTTACGGAAATGGAAGTTTTAGTCAACAATAACATTTTAGTTGACAATATGCAAAAATCAAATGTCCTTTGTTTTGAAACTGTCCTTGTTGTGAAAACCTGAGTTCCTGAAATGATAGCATATTATGGATTCATGCTTTAGAGAATGTTATTAATTTTCCATCTGTTAGAGATGATTTACTATATTGTGTGGTTTCATTGATTTGAATCAGTACCTTAAAAAGGATAAAAACTCCTTACCATACTTCTGCACTTCAAACGACTTGTTGTACGTGTGGCCTTGCACCTCCACGAAGACTAACCATTCGCCGAAGACCGGTTGGTCTGATAGTGGAAAGCTCATATTGAAAATTCCTAACACAGAAAATATTAAGGTGAACAAAGCTTATTACATCTCATGGTGACTGTCACATAAAATAAAGTTGTACAGTGCGATTATGCAATGATTGCAACATTATTAAACCACACAAAAGCCTGATTACAGTCGAAGGAACACAATTCTTACCACAACATACAGACTTTAGATCTTTCCAATGGACTATGCGGGATCCTCTGGGGTCCTAGGTAAACAAAGTGGTAATCTTAAACAGTATGTGGTAAAAATAGTCACATTCTTGCTTATTTGCTTGCCTTAAATCCAGAGGGCACTTTACACTCCTAAAAAGGCGGCAAAGAATAAGCAAACATGTCTAAAATCCAATGATGCTTTTAAACAAACTGACCTTGCCCTGACTCAAAGGCCCAACACTCCAGGAGCCCGTCAATCAGGGCAAAACTACACACACCCCAACTGACACTTCCTCCGGCGAGAGCCAGAGGCCGACGGTGCCAAACTAACATAAACATGAAACATCGCATACATAGCAAACATTTTTTCTGGTCCCCCTTTGGCCATTTGCACAGCTTTCAGAAGAATTTTCTGGAACTGAGCAACAGTGTTTGCCCCAGAGACGCTTCAAAGACCAAGCAGCATGTGGGAAAGAGATGGAAGCTAAGCACAGAGCAGTGGGGGGCCACTCCCCAGGAAGACTTGCTCCCTTTTATCTCGCTAGTCCCCGCTAGCGTCTGCTCTAGGGTCGAACCCAACACCGACGACCAGTTGTCAAGCTCTATAGCTGTGCAACATGGACCCTGCTGGGAAAGAAACACTCCAGCCATGCTTCCCAACCAGAGCAGTGTCCATCCCACGGCCTCCACTCACCACTACGTAAGCTTCAATCTGTAAAACAAAACAAAGAAGTGATTAGTAGGATAAGGACGACAAACTGTATAACTACAGCTACTTTAGCCTCCTCATCTGGGAGAAGTTTTGCATTGCACTTTTGGAAAAAAAGCTTGTCTATAAGTGTCTCTGTTGAACATGTTTCTGTAATTTGCATTTTTGTTCGTGCATGTGGGTAATAGAGCTAAGCTACCTATTGTGCCTTTCTAAAAATGCTTGCAAGATAAGATTTTAGATGCTAAATAAACACTGCTAATGCTAAATACGACAATGCTTCTCTACTAAAAAGCATCATTTAATATTTTAGCATGTAATTTTAGGACTTCACCTTTTCACTGGTTGGCCTTAGGTCTGGTGTGACAGCATATACATTCATGAGAACTAGAAAGGAGAGAAAAAACATACACTGATGAATTAAAATTCAACTTGCTTCTTTAGCAAAGCTATTCATCGGACTATTTGGCTATTAGGAAGTATACAGTGTGTATGTAGTATGCTAGCAATCTAAACAGCCAATATTAACAGCACTGAGACATTTAGCAATACAAACACAGTTAACATCATCAGCAACCCATTCCCATTTGGTGAGATGAGAGAGACCTTTCTGCAGGGGCTTATAGACTGGCTTGTCGGTCTGGATGAAAACAGTTGTGCCTTTGCTGTCCACCGTCACAGTGGTGTGGTTGTGGAAGATGTAGCCACCCTCATTGAGCTGGCGGTTTCCCCAAACCTTCAGATGTGCCTGGCCTCTGAGATCTGACGGCACCTGGGAACATTGAGGTTATTAGACATAAAGGTCTCATTGAGCTCAGTGCAAATGCTTTTTAAAAGGGTTAGTTCAACCAAGAATGAAAATTCTGTCATTAATTACTCACCCTCGTGTCGTTCCAAACCCGTAAGACCTTCGTTCGTCTTCCAAAGACAAATTTAGGTATTTTTGATGAAATCCGAGAGCTTTCTGACCCTGCATAGACAGCAACGTAACCACCACATTCAAGGCCCAGAAAGGTAAGGACACTGTTAAAATAGTCCAAGGAGAATACTTTTTGTGCATAAATGTCAGACTATAAATGTGACACATGCATGTTTTGCCTTTTCTTTGCACACAAAAACTATTCTCGTAGCTTTATGGTTGAACCACTGATATCACATGGACTATTTTATGGATGTCCTTACAACCTTTCTGGCCCTTGAACGTGTGTGTGTGTGTGTGTGTGTGTGTGTGTGTTTCAGTCTATGGAGGGTCAGAAATTAATCGTTCAAAGTCCAAAATGTTAATTTGTGTTTTGAAGATGAATGAAGGTCTTACGGTTTTGGAACAACACGAGGGTCAGTAATTAATGACAGAATCTTCATTTTTTGGGTGAACTATCCCTTTAAGGACTAAGGGCTAAAACAGGCTCACCTTTATTTTAATGGTGCCTTTATCTGAAATGAAAAAGAAATGACAGGTTAAGTGAAACCTGCACAAGCACCAAGATTTCTACATCAAAGTGTAAATTTATAGTGAAATAAAGGTTTTTATTAAACAAACCAGAAATTATGATCATTTATGATTGGTGCCATTTTAATTTGACAACTTGCGGAAAAGAAGCTTAAATATTAGTATTGATGTTTAACTTGTAAACCACGGACAGTGATCTTTGGTGGGTCAAGATATTGCAAAAGGAGCTCTTGGTTGGTTGGTTTTTAATGCCATTCCAGTTTCTATAGCTATTAACATGGCAAAACTATAACTATAAAGCTAAATAAGACAATGGATTACAGATGTAAAAATTAACATGACTAAAAACATTTTCAAGGGTAAGAGGAGCTCTTGGCACCACAGCTGTTGTTAGATGTTACTTTTAGATGCCGAATTGAGCAATTTTGAACTTAAGTAAATACCCAACATAATTCTCACCTCGTACAGTGCCATGGCTATGAGCCACAATCTCGCCCTTGACGCTGAGCTGCAGTTGTACTCGTGTGTCCTCTACTGCGTTGAAGATGGTCACGCTCACGGCCTCTTCCACACCGGCACGAAACACAGATGGCGCGGCAATCAGGTACCCTCTGTGAATCAAAGGACGGAGAGCAACAGGTGTGTGTGTTTACATCACAAGACTCCAGGTACCAATTACGCTAACGCTTTGTTTTGTCTAGGGCATACATCTCAATCTCATATCATAGGACACACAAATCAAACAAACAAGGCTGCCCAACCTTACCACTTGGGTAAACATAAAACAAATATCAGAAGTTCAAACACAAACTGGCAAGTGTTTTGTGATTCTTTGTTGCCCGTGTTAGGTGCTGTGAGAAAGGTGGAACCTTATGATTGATCTCGAAACAACAAATTTCAGACCAATAGTCTTTTTGTAAATTAGCGTGCAAGGTGAATACTCAGCACCAAAGCTGATCACTACTGCCCCTGACTACTCAATTTAGCCTACCAAAACATCTTCTAATAACGAATTGCTCTTGTTGCTTAATTTACAATGAGCGGTTGACCTCTATAAGGGCTGCACAATTAATCGATTTTCTAATCGCAATATAATTACAGATGCCACAATTATGTAATCGTTCAAAGTGACAATTAATCGTTCAAAGTCCACTTATGTTATTCTGCGTGCTTAAGATGTGTTTTTTTCTTTCTACAGGTTATCTTAAGGGTTTTTCCATTGTTTTAATTTTAGTTTTAGTATAACATTATAATACCATTCATAGTTTCGATTTTCTTTATTTAAAAATAAACCAATCCGATGTATAATTCACATTTGAGGCTTTATATTACAGAAAAGCAATAAAGGTATTTCAAGAGTTTATGTTCATGTAAAAATATGGCATGCAGTTGCTTCAAACAATGGTATAAACATCATTCAGTGTAAATTTTGATAATCGTAAACAATCGCAATTACAATTTTAAGGGAATAATCGACAATTATGATTTTTGTCATAATCATGCAGCCCTAACCACTATGAAATAGGGCTCCAAAGGCATTTTGCAGAACCATGACTAGGAGTGTGTCTGAAATCGCACACCATACCCTTATATAGTGCATTATTACAAGGAAACAGCCATTTGTAGTGGACATTATCAAGTGCTCTCATGCATTCCCATAATGCACTGCAAAAATGAATGTACAAACAATATACGACCAACGGCTAGAGAATGGACTCTATGTACAGAGAGCGAGAGTCACTTCCACATTTTTTAGGGCATGCATTTAATACACCCCCCCCCCCTTTAAACACAGACATGAAAATGCACTATTCGAACTTAAATAGTTGTAATTCATTAACGGAATACAAAAAAAATGAAAGTACGAACATTTTATATAAGTTTAAATTTACTGTAAAGAAAATGTACTATGCTATAAAGTTTTATATTTACACTGATACACGGCAATGTAGTGCTATCCCGATAGTGGTCGTTGTCTTGCTTTTCGGCATATCACAGACTTAGAAGCGCATTAG
>SCHK01107478.1:0-11464 GCA_004124795.1 Poropuntius huangchuchieni
CTCTCTATCCATTAGGCCACGACTGCCCCCAATATCCTACAGTCCGGCGGTCCCATGGTTAATATAATAATTTAATTATGTAATATATAATTTCTATAATAATTTCTTAATTCAAAATAAAATATTAATGAATCAATCTCTGATAATCCCGGGTTGCTATGGTCACGCAGGCTTGTTTACATTAAATAGTAGTAGTAGTAATAATAATAATAATCATAATAATATACAACTATTACATTAAATTAAATGTTTAAAGTTAATAAAAATATGTTTTATCCATGTCTGATAATCCCGGGTTGCTATGGTCACGTCGTTTGTTTATGCATTAAACTCGTGTCCACGAGAAAAAATATGTAGTTCCCTCAACATAAGAAGTCGTGGCCACGAGAAAAGGATGTTGTTCCCTCAACATAGCATCTCAAGGCCACGACTTCACATCGCGACATAATATCACATTCCCACGAATTAATATCTCGTGGCCACATCATAATAACACGTTCCCACAAGTTAATATGTCATGACCACGACAAAACTAAGTGAACCGAACACGCCACCTGCCGGGCACCATATTTTAGATGTCAGAGAACATTTTAAAAATATTGTATCAATGCATTCTATGGCACCTTTTAATGATTCAACCAAAGCATGCCACTTGTTTAATGCCTGTATAAATGAGCTTTTGAATTAATTAATATAATTTAATGCCTCACTAATGACAACAGTAGTTATTTCTCAAATATAAGGCTGTGACCTAATAAAGCGGCATACCTCAGCTGTCATCAAGTGCCAAAGATCTTTATGATATTGCCATGTGACTTACTAAAGCATCTCACTTTAGCATTCAGTGCTGAGGATTCTAGCCTAGAACCTTCAGAGGGACTAGACTAGAAAGAACACAGCTTCACTAAGATGAAGTCTTCCAACTGAGAAGCACCCGGTGAGTTGTTTTGTATCTGAATGAATCAGCATTCAATAAATCAACAAATCAGCTGAATTAATTAGTAATTCATTTTTTTTTACTGCAACCTGCTGACGTAGCTATGTGACCAGCAAGAATAAATCACTAAAAAAACCCACCACTAAAACACAGATGGTAATCTATAATGAAAAAAAAAATTACATCCTACAATACACAAAATTAATTTGATAATAATTTTACACGTTACTATAACACTTTTACACAAGAAATGCAACTTAAATATATATTTAACCTAGTTCTTTTTTTTTTCTTTTTTTTCATTATTATTTGTTATAAATTACTTACATCTGCATTGCATAGTTTGGGCATAGTTATTATTTTGAGGATGTACCAAGTTAGAAGGTTTCCTGAAAATCTTAAACCAACAGCTTAGAGAGTATTTCTTTCATATGTAAACTTAATGGGCACTGAAAGTGAAATATACTCAAAATAATCTGAATCAAATTAAGAGCTTGTGAGTTGGAATCAAATCAAGAAATGTGTATAGATATCCAGCCCTATATAAAAGCTTCAAAATAAGGCCCCCTTAACACACCACACTCCCACTCCCCAAACTCCCATCTTACCTCAGTCCAACTTCAATTTACTTTCTCATTCATTCTCCTCCAGACTCCAAATAAGAAAGTGGGTGAGTTCAGAAGATCGCCCTCAGGGCTTTGTTATTTTGGTGCCAAGTACCCTTTCTCCCTTTCTGCATTTGCAGCCTTGCTTGGAATTCCATTTACCAGCTATATATTATACTTACGAGTTTGGCCACATTGAGGGATTTTCTTCACAGGCCCGTGTTGGCCACTCACATCAAACTGTGTCACCAATTATTAGGCCTAAGTAGAGGGGCCCAAACACAGCAATTCAATTGAGAATTTACAAAGGGACCTGTCAGTGCTAGAGGATGGGAGGATGTCAAAGAGAAATGCACAGTGACTAATTGGGACATGTCTCCCATCCCATATGGATCCCTCTTCAGTGAACAGTTGGGCTGGCAACTGAGGCAACCGTGTGCTGTTTGAAATACACTGAAACACTGTCATTTCAAACAGGAGTTCCCTCACTGAATAGTGTCACACATGATGCGACTGCGTATAATTTAGATTTAGAAGTTCCTTTAACGAGAATCCCAGTGTGATTGCTTGCTGGCCAGCAGAGGGGGCTCAGATGGGATGCAATTGTGAACTGAAGACCATAACAAATCTTATTAACCTGGCTCATTAATATTTATTAGATATATTCATTAATATTAAATATGTAGGTTGAATTTACCCTATAGTCCTATAAATTAATTGACAAAAGACATGTAGGGGAGCACTAGCCATTTTAAGAAGCTGTTACCAGTTGGAATGCATGCAAATAGTAAAAAGGCAGCCTAGCAAAACAAAAATATAGCCTAATGATTATCTCTGAAAAAAGTGGGGCGGACTGGTAACCTTCTGCTCTATACCCACTAGAGGAAAAACAGGTAGACTTGTTACTGCATTTTGAAGCTACAATCTGAGAACTGGGTCAGTGGAGTTTGGATTTAGGGTTCACTGAAGTCAAACTCAATTCCAAAAACATTGATTTTGCCACCTTAAGTATACAGGACTTATTGTCAACTTGTCCAGTTCGTGGGGCCTTTGCCCCGTTCCCTTCGGCTATGTCTGGGTCAGTCAGTGCAAATCAGAACAATCATAACAAGGCTTTGTACATTTGTCACACTTCAGACCACTAAAACCTACAGCTCTCCAAAGGCTGTTAGATAGAATAACTGGCATGGGATGCACTGTGAAGTTTCTTCTGTAAGCTTCACAATACACTGCCTTCACAGTTTGTATTTGAATCCCATTCATTTCAAACTCACATGAACTACTTTTGGTATATGTTGCATGTACATTTCTTATGTTCTTTAATGACTGGTGATCTCGTTTACTGAAATGCTTTGCAAAAACAAAAAACATTTCATCACAGTATATTTGACCAGGACTCAAAGGTTAAGAGCTGCAGTAACCATAAAAAGGATGGATGGATGGATTTATTTATTTATTTGATTGATTGATTGATTGAAGTAACACCATTTACCTGAAAGAAAATGTTCTTTATTCTTTAACATTTTAATTTAATATGACTCCTGAACAAGATATGCCCATCTGTACAGAAAACACATAACCAGTCTGTTTTCCAAAATTAGACATAATTACTGGAATAATTTGAATTCATAATAATCCTACTGCCATATTTTAGTCAAATAGCACAAATGAACCAGGACTAATGGATGGATATTTTCAAATGCAAGAAAAAAAAAGTATTTCATTTGTGATGTATTTCAGTATTTTTTTTTTTTTTCAAAGATGATATTTTGTTTGAATTTGTTGACTTGAAAAATCACATTTGCCCTTCTTTGGCAACAACCCTCTGCTAATATTCAATTGCTATTAGTAATTGAGGTGCCTCATCCCCATATCTGCTCACCTCAGACATTTTACAGAAAAAAGCAAAATGCCTTTGCTTTTTCTAGCTACAGATAAGCCTTCTAACTGGCTTACATGTGCTGTAATTTATAATATTCAGTCAGAAATAGCAGCTTTTTGTGGTTAAAGCCATACTGGGAGAAAAGCAAATTTGATGTCACCACATGCCGTGCTCCATAGTGTGATAAATGTACATGAAACACCTGTAATTTGTTTGTATAGATCAGAGTGTCAAAGGCACAGTCAGGTCTCAACCACCCTGAATGAGCTGCCAATAAGAACTTGTACCTAATGATATCATATGTAACCAGCATTACAAAATGTCCACAGCAGTCAATAGGCTAATTTTTGTTAGAGGCTAAAATAAATTCATAAAGAAAATCATTTTTACCTACTAAAATAGCAAAACAAAACACTATATCCTTAAAACCATGCAGTCCAGGACTATATCACATAATCTACATAAAAGAAGTAGCAGTAAATTCTGTCACCAAATCTGTACTATATTTCCAGTCCTTTTAAAACAATAAGAAAATGCAATGACAATACAATGCAATACAATGACATTTAGACCTATTGTGTGAATTATTAAAATAAGTTTTCCCATCCTCCTTAGGGATTTGGGGTATGAAAATTAAAAATTTTTTCTCTCAGTGTTGGCTAGAATGTGTTGATACCACAGAATATATGCAAGGTATATCACAATAAAGACTTTAGCTAGTATAGGGCTATTATTGTTTAAATTAATATGAGACTTTTAAATGAAAACTGAAAAGCTGAAGTGTCTCTAAACAAGTCGTTACTTGGAGTCATTACTTGAGTAAGTATATCTCAGTGGCATTAACAAAAATGGCTGAAATAATTTTATCATGATTTCAGAAGCACCAGGGTCTTATACAGAGAATTACAGTACCTGATTTTGATGCGGTAGGCAAAATGCAAGACAGATTTAGGGATCTGGCAATTAAATATTTAAAGCTTAACTCAGCATGAGTCCAGCTAGAACTGAACTGGGGTTACTGAGTTTATATTTTGAATATAATTGAGTGAAATTTTAATGAACTTATCACAGGGATACACAGAGCATGAATGTGTTCAAGAGCACCCATCTTGGGAGATCACCATCCATTTGCGCTTCAGATATGAAAGAAAAAACCAAAGGCCTAAATCTCCTGGCTCTGTACCCGTCCCCTTGTAGTGTCGAGAAAAGCTTTTCACAGATTCAGCAAATCATTCCTCGAGTCATCTCAAGTCAAAGATATGAAACGTAAACAAACTATAAAACCACAAGCTCGACTGTGGTTTATGCAATTCTCAAAAGACAGCAGCTTGCTCCAATTAGAAAATACATTTCTTGACCTTAAATGTGAAGGGGAATTTCACTAGTTATCTTGAGTGTAAAGGGGAAAGGAAAGATTAATCAGCAAAACACTTTGGCTAGTTGAGACTCAATGTGGCTTTGCTGGTAAACTCTTCATCATACTCATGTCCGGTTATAAACTAATCTTTGTTTAAAAGAAAACTGAAAGAAAATCAAAATCCTTTGCTCCATGAGATTCTGACGTGCGCATCCAATAGACACTTTATTATGGAGGAGAGGGGGTTTGTGAATGGCAGTGAAGTGAGGGAAGTGACGTTAATAGGTCACATGACAATGACAACATGATAAGTATAGTACGTCTGGATCAGAGCTATTGAATAACATTATTATTATTATTCAGTGCCTCTGGCTGGATTACATTCATGTTACACACATTCATACACATATTCAAAAGAAGTACCTACGCAAAGAATGCACAGCTGTATAATTTATTTGAGAGAGTCACTGAATAATTCACTCAACTGCTTGGTGCAACAAGGCCGATTCATTTAGGAATCAAACAATTGATGTCTGTCTGTTGAATGAGTCACTCAACCTATTCATTCAAAAAAAAAAATTCTTTGAACAAAACAGACAAAGTAACTGACAATATCATGTCCAAAATGAAAACGTACTTCATGTATAAACTCTTGTATGAATGCAAAATTAGATTCTCAATCATGCTGTTTTTCTATATACAGTCAAATTTTACTTTAATCGTGTTATTGAAAAGGGACAATTAGCTACTACATAGCTTTCTCTGGAGGAAGCTAACCTGAAATATGCTCTTTAAGGTCAGTTGTAGTGACATTTCCACCACTATGCTGTTGTGCGATTGTTCGCTATGCATTATACATTTTTATTATTTATGGCCTATAAAATCATACCGAATCTAAGGTCTGTATAATAGTGCGGTAACCTTGCAATCCACTGAGGACAGACAACATGGGGCTGTTTTAATGCTGCTCCAGCCAAATCCCTGCCATCATCTGCTGATGCAGGTTGCCTAATGCAGTTTGAGTGTTGAGCTTGTAGGGGTCAGCATTCAGAGCTGATACATGCTCAGGTCAGGCTTTAGACCTCAGATGACATCTATGATGAACTTCCTCTAGTCCTCAGTGACAAGGGCAAAGTGGACACTGTGAAATCCTCAAGCTTTTGTGTGGCTTTATAGGGCATGTGGTTTATCTCGAGTGCAAGTCTAACTGTAGGTGTACAAACTATGTATTTGTTGATATCTTAACAATATCTAACACATTTTACATATTAATAACTTATACATAAATTGGTTTATTTACAATTAAATATCAAAATATCTATAATGAGATCACTTTTTTTTTCCAGTTCATGAGTCTCTTCTGATCAGCTCAGCAGTGTCAGTGAAGGACAAATACTGAGACATACTGTATTTAAAATTGATTTTTTTGTAAAAATACATTTTGCCTGGTAAATGTTGTCTTACTATGACAGCAAGATAAACACATCAATATTGTACATTCACCACCACTGAGAGATCGAATAAGTTTATCATAAATGCAATTCAAAAATCAAAAGTCGTTTGCGTTTCACCCAAAGAATCCCTTGGGTGTGATGTTCATCTGTTTCAAATATTTGTAAAATATTTAAAATGTAAAATATTGTGTTTGAAAACCAGTTACTTGAATCAAATGAGTTGCCACAAGCTCTAATTATGCTGCACGCTGAGCAGCATCAACATATTAAATGAATTACTGTTAACCTTGCCTTAAAATCAGTGAAGTTCTCTTCTAATTTGTTCATTTTCAAGCTTATTATTGAATATTAGTTTATACACAGAGGGATGATGAAAATTAATTGTCCTTGCTTGTGTTTTGGTCCATTTCACACCTACAATTAAAACACAACAGTTTAAAAAGACCTTTTATGTGCTTAAATGTGTGTTATACATTTGTACATTTATCAAACATGGGTTGTATACAGTATATGCTTTACAGCCACTATGCCACCGTTAAAACAAACACAATGGCATAACAGACAAATGCTAGAATAATAAGTGAGATATTTTAAAAGAAAGATTCATGATGGGGAAAAAAAATATATTTGAAAAGACATTACATTGCACACCAGGTGTTTTGTGTTTTTCTCACAACTGAATATATCTGCGGTTGAAAGGAAAACATTTGGCCCAGCCCGGGGCATGTGGTGAGACATTAACAACACCTCAAAGTGACCTCTCCTCTTAACGCTGACTTCAGTTTGGAGGGCAGCACAGTTTGAGGCCAGCACACTAATAGAATCAGATCCAAAGTATGAAAAAGTATTTCACCCACCCACATAGCTCGAAACAAAACAAGGTTAAGCAGAAAAAGTAAAGTTGAACTATAAAGTTCTCTGAACTGGAGAGACAGATGACAGCAATGATCTGTCTATGAAACCGTCAATAACTCACTGGAAGACAGCAGGATGGATGGCCATAATATCAAATAGATGAAAGGATACAGCTTATTTGTACTCATTTTTATGCATTACAATAACTGAAAAGTAGCAATCTATTAAAAAGCAGTCACACTAGATGAGGTGCTAACACATAATTCTACTCTCTTTTTCTACTCTTTTTCTGAAACCTGTTAGCAAGTTGGAAGAAGGATAAAGCTTGTGTCAGATAAAAGTTATTTTCTCTCTGTCTCGTTTGTCTGGATTGTAGCTAGATTTCTCCCATCATAAAGTCTTTCTAGTATCTAAGCAACTGGTTAATGTTCATTTGGGAAAAAATCTGATTTTAACGGCTAATTAGTCTTTACAGATGCAAACAAAATTACACTTGTAGTACAGAATGTACTGCAGAAGGCTTTGTAATTGTTCGGGACAGTGTAATGCTTGCTTTTATGTAATGCTGTCAGTTTACACTAGAATGCTAACAAGCCTCATGCTGGCATGGTTAGTATGCAATAAAGCACCGTTAGACCTCCTCACTGTGAAGTCTTAAAGACCTAAATCCCATATGTAAGAAAGCACATGTAAATCTTCTTGGTGGCTTGGTGAGTTACAGAGATGAAAAAGACTTGCAATGTTTAACTGCTTCGGGAGCAGACTGTAAACCAGGCAGAGTGGTGCGACAGCAAATGTGTGAAAGCACTATGACTCTTCACTGCTATGTGGGGACCATTTATTTCCAGACACTCCACCAGCACTATCTAATCAATCTACTCTTTCCACCTAACAGCTTAACCACCAGTGCCTTCTTTGTCTTCTTACTCTTGAAATCACAGTAAAGTACTCTAAAACGCTGTGAAATGCGGATGCTGTTTCAACACTAAATGGAGAAACACTTTCTTGCCCTTTACCATTTAGACAAACAGATGCTGTTGAAGTCTTTAAGTGCAAGTAGGATAAACTGTAAAATAAATACCTGATGCATATATATATACCTTATGGCTCACACGGACAGAACATATAGAGAATATCTGTTTGGCTGTGAATCATTTTGCATTGCATTTAGAATGTATTTTATATTCTAATTACGGAAATAAGTGAATTGATTCCATTTTTAATAATATTGCATTTCAATTGAGTAAATTGCTCTTTGTATCATTTAAATTCACATTCCAAACACAATTCAGTCAGTTCAGTTTCCTTCATTTCTGAATTTTGCCCAACTCTGTCTTGTCTTTTACTCCCTGTAGTCAAACTGAGGTAGTCAATTTAAGTAGTATTTACATAATCATAATTCCATGGATTGCTTTTCAATCATCAGCAGTATTTCTGTGAGAAATCACATTCCTTTTTGTCCTACATATGCTCCCCAAGACCATGAATATGTGTGAAATTGATGTTGTCAGGTCATTTGTTACAAATTCAAAACCGATATAAACCAAAAGCCCAAGATAAAATATTGTCCTGCTCTCTACAAGGGTAAAAATACCACATAAACTCTAATTATCCCTACCGTCAAACCATGGAACCTGCTCAATCAAAATATAGATTTTTACATTAACTTTAAGAGGCCTAGCCCCATCCTTTCTGCTCCAAGAAAAATGGATACTGTAAAGGCAGTATACTGTCTCTGGCTACATTCAGCATGTTTATATAACACTAAAACTAACACGACTGTGACCGTAGGACAGTGTGCAAAAATTACAGTTTTGGAGGAATTTGACAAGAATACTGCCTGACTTAAATCGCCTGATCAGTTAATAACTTGGATGCAGTTGTTCTCAATTCCAGTCTTGGCACCTGGACCGGATTTACTGTACAATACAATATATACTTTCATTTAATATACACGTTTGTATAAAGTGCATTTATACAAATATTTAGTTATTACTCTTTTTTTTTATTGCTATAGGACCCATTTTTCAATCCTGAGGTCACCTTTTCTATCTTTTTGCACAGTTATTCTAAACTTGGCACAGCAGTTAATTTCACGTGCAAAATGCACCAACAATATCAAAATAATTAATATGTCTCAAATCAAGACATTCTTCCTAAACACAAAGGTTGTCACCCGACTAGCACGCTTTGTCACTCATAAAACAACAACCTAAAAACATAAACAACAGGCAGGATTATAGGCATACGTTTTCTTTCATAACATTTCTTAACTGTTTAGAATTCACTGCGGTATATGTTACATGATCCATATTTACATTACGGAACAAAATTATTTCTAAGTATTCCCCTGTTGTATAGTTGGTAATGAAATTGAAAGACTAACACCTGTGGTGTTCAGCTATATGTAAGTGTTGTTTTTTAGAGTATATTTCAGTATTACTGTAGAAATATAGCATATTTCTGTCTTACTCAGTTTTATATTATGTTAGCAGTTTTGCAACGTGCAAATTAGCCAGTGTGTTATGAAAATATGAAAAGAAAAGTTATGAAAAATAATATAAAAAAATAATTTTATTTGGTTATAAAGAATAGAGAGTGGTGAACACTATCAAATAAACCCCTGTCAATCGGACCAGAATTGAAAACCACTGTCTCACATCCCTGCGTTGAAACCCTCCGGTGTGAAGTAAGAAGTGTGTGTGATTTATTTCAGTGGCTTCCTTGTGTTTTGGGTTGTGATGAAGCACTGGGAATGCAGCAGATCTTGCCGTTTCAGCAAGTCTATCTGGATGGATAAGAGTGGCCTTCAGACCCTTGATGAAAGCCATCCCATCATCCTGACATTCAGTCTCAAATCACCAACTATTCTGCTGACTCCAGTGAAGTAGTGACGGGGCACACCAGGGGGCCATCAGGGCACCTCTCTTTTCCCTTTCAGAGGGAAAAGTTTGAACTGCCATAATTTCTGCCTTATTTTAATTTATTTTATTAATTATTTACTATTTACATTGGTAAGACGGTAAGAACTGTCAATTGTAAAAGAGAGGGTGTGATACTTTGTATTTTTACCTTAAAAAAAAAAAAAAAAAAAAAAAAAAAATTCCTCTACAGACAATTAGAGATGACAGTCAACTTGTCAGATTAATACCACCTGCTGAATGTTAAGCACCGATGTCTTGTTAATTTACCAGCATCTCATCTCCTCTCCCTCGACAATTATATTTTATCTCTGGCATTGAAATCCCAACTACTGTTATACTTGAATTACTGGAGTGTTTGACCAACTGGCAAAAATCCAGCTGCGATGTGATAATCCCTCAACCACACATGCTTCCCTTCTCACGCAGATCACTAGACATTTCCTATTATCAAGTTTCGCTCTGTCTATAGTGTGAAAGACATTGTAGCCCAGCTGATTGGAAACACTCACAGACAGCCATCTGTAAAATTTGTGTTATAAAATTTCATAAGCATAAATCATAGTGCCTCACTCAATGGTTTTATGTATATTAAATTGTCTTTGTCTAAATCGATCACTATATGAGGTTCTGCTCAGCACAACAACTCGCATTATAGCCGCAGCTGTTTATACAATGGCTTCAATTTATCAGTGCTGTTTACCCCAGAATGCAATTTGCAGCCGTTTAGTCAAATGAAGACACATGAGTGATGTAGAAAGTGAAAAACATTTCAGAGGTAAGCCGCTAAAGTTCCAGTTCAAGGGCGTTATTTTTACTATAGTACATCTACTCTCCTAATTGTAAAGCTTGATTTTTGGTGTGAAATGTTACATTACAGTTATGAATATGTGTCATTTGTGAGGTTTTAGGTATACTTGGCATCTACACTTTTTCGCTCTATTCCATTGAATTGAATTGAAGTGAATTTTCCTTTTATATAGTTAATAAAATTGTGTAAGGTTTTTATTACAACCTTCATGCAAAGTAGACCTAAAGAAAGTGAAAAAGAAAGAAAATGACAGTGAACCTTGAATTGGAAATAATGACAACAGTATGATTTCTTAAAAATAAATTGATATTTGTCCTTGTTCCTTTTTTATTTAAAAAAAAAAATGTAATTAGCTTTTTGATCCTAACAATTACCACACACCATTATTTTCAAATGTCTAGTTTGCAAAATGCCAGCACTAAAAGTCAGTTTCTCATTTGTCTTTAATAAATATCAATATGTCTACATATGTCTGACAGTGTTATTTTAGTAATATTAGTCAAATTTATATACTAATGCAGTATTGTAAATACAATTATAAAAGTTTTTATGTGTAAGTTTTCAATTAAATATTTAGATTTACTTTCATAAGTTTTAGTTTTAGTTAAAGGGATAGTTCACCCAAAAATGAAAACTGGAAGT
>SCHK01107507.1:0-14858 GCA_004124795.1 Poropuntius huangchuchieni
TTGCTGCCACCTACTGGTGGTTTTAATTTCACATTTAAAGTGTATTTGAATTTTTTAATTTCAAACATCAGTTGCCAACGTTTTATGTTTAAAATATCAAAACATTATTTATGCATTTGTAACTGCTGCTTAAAGCATTACATGTCCCTCTGAGCTGCATTAAACAGTGTTTAAAAGCATCTAACTGCCATTCAGATGCAACTTCTACTGTTTCCTCTGCATTGCAATGATTATTTTTGCTTTGGGCATATAAAACAAAATCTATTGTTGTTTTATTTGCCCCAGAAGATGGGTTTAGTATAGCTCCATCATTGTTCAAAGTAAAAAAAAAAAAAAAAATTTAAAAATCAAGGAAATTTCTTTTGGCTTTTTTTTTTTTTTTTGGCCTTATCGAAAATGTACCTTTTTCTTGTATTTTTATTTATTTTTGTTTCTTCATTTCTTTAAATCAGATGTGTGTGTGTGTGTGTGTGTGTGTGTATACTACTAAAATCAGATCAGCTACAAGTGCTACCATAGTCTAAGAAATAAGTTTAGGTACCATTCTTTTATGTAATGAACAGTAATGAAAATAACAGTAATTTGAGTTTGAATGTTCTGAAAATAATGTGCAAAAATCATAAGGGACTGTTTTCTTCATGTGAAATGTAACCTAATTCTGTGTTTTTCTTGTTGGTATAATTGTTCTTTTTGGGGTTAAGAATGTGACCTGGATTCAGCCAGTTAGTGTTCTTTACTTTGTATGATTTATTTTCTCACAAAATTTGTGTTAATCTGTTTCTCCAGGCTGTGGGATATCGAGTGTGGAGCTTGCTTGCGAGTTTTGGAAGGGCACGAGGAGCTTGTTCGCTGTATTCGCTTCGATAACAAGCGGATCGTGAGTGGAGCATATGACGGGTACGCCTGAGTCTGATTTAGTTCAGAGTTGAAGGAAGTTTTATTGTCATTTTTTGCATTGCAGAGAAGAATAACAGAATGTGGAAAAACAATTTTTGCAACTTTTTGGCCACAGCCAAATAAGACTGGGAGGGGAAGTTCTCATAAAGAGTCTCGAAATAAAAATAAAGTATAACATTGGAAATTGAGATGCACATTTTAAAGCGAATCTATTAGCAAAATCCCTCTTTGATCTTCTCACTGCCATTGCTGAAATGTAGTGTAGTCTGGGGGATTAAATTTAAGCATTTTCTGGTCTGGATTATGGCTGGTTTATTCCTGGCCTTAATGTGAATAATCTCTTTATTCTCACATCTTTAATTGTGGAGTTGCACTTGTCTGCTCCCTGTGCTCTGGTCATTAATCTGATACATGAGCAGTGCACAATACCCACACAGCCGAGGGAGCAGTCGTTTTTAATCCCACAAAGCCCACAATTGAATCACAGATTATCTGTAGATTATGTGTGAAATGCGCCTCTAGAGCTGCTTTACAACATAAGAATGAGAAAGTGTATTTTAACCGATGTACCATGGATTTATGACTGTCATTTTTTTTTTTTTGTGCATTGTCTAATGTGTTTTAATATGTATGTTTGTGTGTGTGTGCAGTAAAATTAAAGTATGGGACCTACAAGCTGCTCTCGATCCACGAGCCCCAGCCAGCACTCTGTGTCTACGTACACTAGTGGTGAGTTTCCATCTCCTCGTCTTCAGGCCCTCAAGTGTGTTATTTATTTAGGACAAATCTTAAAATGTGCACAAGACAACAAACTGCAACAATGACCAAACATCAGATGATTAATTGCTCTGTGACTAAAGTTAACTGTTCTGTGTTATTCACTCTTCTGATCTGTCACTCTTCGCAGTTAATCAACCTTTTGCATTGTCACATTTATAGCACCGTAGTCTTTCATCACGTCATTTCCAATCTGCGACTGATTTTGACTCGCAGCAGTGTTGTCGTGGATGGATTGTTTTAATATAGTCTGTCTGCATGTAGGAACATTCTGGCCGAGTGTTCCGGCTCCAGTTCGACGAGTTCCAGATCATCAGCAGTTCTCACGATGACACTATCCTTATCTGGGACTTCCTCAACGTGTCGACCAATGGCCAGACGGAAGGACGATCGCCATCCCGCACGTATACCTATATATCCAGATAGCAGGTAGCGCACGTTTTAACTCAAAGTTCACATACACATCAAAATATGACATCTAACATTCATGTGTGTGGTCTCTCGACAGGGAAGCCCTGGTGGCGTGCGGAGTGTGTGCGAGTGTGTGTGGGGACTGTTCGGGTGACCCAGTCTCTGTGGAAGTGTGCCAGGATCAAAGGTCGAGGAACGCCACCACCACCCCCCTCCCCTTCACCCTCCTCTCTCCATCTGTCCGTTTTATTTCTCCCCCTCTTCAGTCGTTTTGAGGGCCGCCCCATGACTCAAACCACGTCAGTTCTCTTTCTCCCTCTCTGCAGAGGAGGAGGTGGAGAAAAGATGGAGAGAGCAATGCCATTAAACAGAGAACGTAAGGGTGGGCATGGAGCCCCCCTTCTCACCCCCGCCACCGCGTACAGAGTGACGGCTGCCCCGGCTCCGCCCCCTGGGCCCATGAACTCTGTATCTATCTTTTGTTTGATTTTTATTGATTTAAAAAGAAAAAGATGAAAAACTAAAGGGAGAAGGCAAGGTCCGAGTGCCTTCCTTCCCTCAGGACTGTTCTGCATGAATGAGCGAGCGATGGGACGTGTAACGTGTGCTGGTCAACCCCTCGGTTTCTGTCTTACGTTTTTGTTTTTTTATGCTTTTCCTTTTCCTTTTTTTTTTTTTTTTAAGTTGGGAAATTGACTTCATATTTTCTTTTCTTGTGAAATCGTATGAATAATTGTAGTTTTTTGACTCTCTTCTCCTGATATGTCCCTCCATTTCTCGTTTTTAGCGCTGTCCGTCTCGTTCCCCTTTTCACTGTCTGCTCGTCTAGGTTCTGAATGACTCATAACTGATCTGAATTTAGTTGTAAACAGAATTGTCTCGTCTAAAATGGTGTTGTATATTGAAAAGATTTTTTAAAGAAAAAAGCGTTATTAATAAGAATAAAGTACTTGACTGTGAAGGAGTGTAAAGTAGCTTGCACAAGCACGTCGTGTTTTTCATGTGTGTGTGTGTTTGTACGTACGCATGATTCGCCATTTTGAGATGAAGGCTTTCCGACAAGCCCAAATTTCAGTAACCTGCTGCTGCGCCTGCCAAGACCTCCAAAAATCGCAGGGCCGCTGTTCAAATATTTAAGTTTACCTCCTGCTCCGAATATGTGGAAATTGGCAGTACTGTCATTTTCATCTTATTTGATTTCAGCTTTCCTGATGAACGCCACCATGGCAACAGCCACAATACGAGCCCAGTTCAGCGCTGTAGCAATTCAAAAAATGTTTGAATGCAGAGCAATATTTTAGTCTGAAATCTCAAGAATCACAGAGTTCCGTTCTGTGTGAACTTTAGAATGGAATTCCATTGAAATAAGGCATTAGAATGAATGATGGCAGGCTACTGTCAGATTGCGAGACATAAGGGTGGACGTGAGAGAGATGGAGACATTATAAAGAGGGAGGATCAAAGTTAGTCTGCGGACGGGAGAGAGAGAGAGACGACAACTACCCAGTATGACTGATCCGGAATGCAGTAGATGACTAGAGTACGGACAAACCCTCAAAAAAAAGTACTTCTGTGTTTAAATCTTCTTGGTTTTGTTCTACACTTTAGCTTTTTTTTTTATTGTTTGGAACTCTTCCAATAGTTAAACTAGTTTTACATGGTTTGCATTCTGGTGTGTGCCTTTTAGGGCTGTAGTTTATACCCTCTGGGTCCACCAGGTGGCAATAAAACAGTGAGAGTTTGGACAACAAAATACACCAGTGTTCAGGGTGAAGGTGTCAAAAGATGAAACCCATTGATCAATGCATCCACAAAATAAATATTTTAATAACATGAATAGTATCAAAATATTTCATCTCAAGATTTCACCAGCCCCAAGTGGTTTTGGGACAGAGTAATTTGCAACATTTAGCATTACAACACTTACAGGGCTGGAAGCTCCGGGGTCAGTTAAAATAACTCTGATACCTTTAACTCTCTAGAGTGAAAATCAACTCGTGTTTAGGCCAGTAATGGATATTTTGTTTTAAACCGCAATGAGCATCAGTGCAAATCAGTGTTTGCTCACATATATTGTCCTTACTTTTGTGGATTGTTGGGGATTTTACCATTTGCTTAGTGGTCAGAATATTTAATTTGGCATTCTGTGCTGCCAAATTATGTTTACACTACCGTTCGAATGTTTAGGGTAATTAAGGTTTTATTCAGCAAAGATGCGTTAAATTGATCAATTGTGATATTAGACTGTTATACTGTAATTTTGGACTTTTCGATTTCGACAAAATATGGAGCAGCACAACTGTTTTCTAAATTCAAATCAAGAAATTTCTTAGCATATTAGAATGGTTTCTCAAAGATCATGAGACACTGAAGGCTGAAGAAATGGCATCGCGGATAAAGTACATTTTAAAATATATTAAAACAGAAAAGTTACTGTAAATTGTAATTGTTTCACAATATTACCGTTTTTTTTTTTTTTTTCTGTGTTTTTGATCAAATGCAGTTTTTGGTAAGTCTAGGAGTTTCTACAANATTTTCTGTGTTTATGATCAAATGCAGTTTTTGGTAAGTCTAGGAGTTTCTACAAAAACATTTACAAATCGTACCAACCCCAAACGTACGAACGGTAGTGTATATCACTCCCATTAAATTACACTTTTTCATCGGATGGATATGAAACACTCTAGATGCTCCCGGTGAAATGCGAAATATCTGAGGCAAAACCAAAACTACACGCTCACCAGGATGTCTAATATGATTTTCTTGACAAATACATTCTTTATGACTTTGGTTCTTGTTTACAATCTCATGGCTCTCACAGGCCCAAAGTTGAATTTGATGAGTTCACATAGTAGGTCCTTTTGGTCATAAGCATCCAAGTCGCAAAGTCTCAACTAATGCATATTATGCCACGCACTTGCCAGGTTTCCAGCCATACAACTTCACGCAATTAGAGCTCTTTGCTCTTTTATAGTGGCACTGGACATTAGAGGGGAATTCTTTGGCCTCTGAAGTGCTTGGTCCCCTTGTTGTCAGGGTTTAGTGACTGGACACTTGCCCAGGAGTCTTTGGTTATATTTGCATGATTACACAATGTTTAAGCAACCTTGTCTGTCCTTTAGACTGTGACTTCTACCGAGATGTCGGTCCTAAAGCCTAACCTAAAGCGTCTCTAGATCCTCTGTAAGACGTGATCTTTGCGCAGCAGTCAGTATTTGTTGTATTACTGCAGTGGTGGAGGAGCGGTGGAGGTCTGCTGGACTCTTTTGCTCCTCTTGCTGACCGTGGTAAAGCTGCAGGGCTGCAGGTCAGGCTGCTCTCCTGGAGGGAAGCGTTTCATGAAATGCACATCTCGTTGGTTGGGTAATGTGTTCGGACCTCTGCGTGGTCGGCCCCTTTTGGTGAAGCCAATGTACCAGCCCACATAGCGCGCTGACATCCAAGCGGTGTAGTTATTCTCAAGCATTATCTCGATGAAGATGCAGCCTCCATTTACGCTGCTGTCTTTCTGTGATAGAAAAACGCATGATTATTATACACTCGCCAGCCATTTATTAGGAGCACCTGCTTATTAACTCATCTGAGCATCAGTATCTCAAATAACCACTCAAGCTATACAGAAAAGCATCTCTGAAAACATAACACGCTGTTGGAAGTGGCCATGTCTCAAAGCTCAAATCCTTTCAGACTGGTTTCTTGATCCTTGTTAAGTCTATGGCAGTTCTGAAGGCAAAAAGAGGTCCAACCTGATATTAGCAAGGTATATGTAATAAAGTGGCTGGTTAGTGTAATCAACTCCAGATGTATCGCTATATTTGGCCCATAATCTATTCTGAGAATTTCATTTGGCAAAAAGAATCTGATCTCACTGGAGCTATTGTGAAACAAGCTTGTTTTTGCCGCCGCCTTTTTTTATTTTTTATTTATTTATTTATTTTTTAAACAAAGATGTGTATTTTATGAGGTTTTCACACTCAAGTGACTTCAGGTTGTTTCAAATCAGTGTGTGAACACCTCTTCAGGGCATGAATGATTTAAAGGATGTTAACCCTACAATATCAAGTACAGTAATATCTCAGTAACTCACCTTCCCCACAAGCTTCCCCTTACGGTTCATGCACAAGTAGTAGTTTGTCTCTTTTCCTCTTATTCTCACTTGACTCCCAAAGGTGTCGGCCTCCACCACGAGCTGGGCTTGTGAAGAAACACAAAAATACAAACATACAGGAATATAAATGAACATAATTGACTCTCAGATGTAGTCCTAGAAATTGCAGTTTAGAAAGACAACTATCGTTGAGGTGTAATTTTTAACTTCAGGTTTCAGTATAGAAGTGTGTTAGTGGTTTTAGATGTAAATAGATCTTTTTAAAATATTTATTATATTTTATATATTTATTTATATATTTATTTAATACACAATTACATTTATTCAGCGTAAGTAGTAAAAGTAGTAACATGAAAAATTATTGTATTTCTTATAACTATATAAATATAAAATTAAATATATATATATATATATATATATATATATTATAATTTTACACAAACACATGCATATATAACTAATACAACAAATAAAATTCCTAATTAATTCCTGTATATATTAAGTGGTGTATTATAAATCATTTACAAAATAACCAATACAAATAATTAATATTTAAATAATACTTACATTTAGGAATTTAGCAGACGTTTTTATGCAAAACAACTTATAAATGTTGACAATAAAAGCAATCCAAACCAACTAAAGAGCAATAATATCCAAGTGCTATGACAAGTCTCGGTTAGCCTAACACAGTTTTACTTTTTCTTTTTTATCGTTTTTTAAAATAATTTTATTTAGATTTTAAATAGTGTAATTATAATAATTAAAAATTAATATTGTAATTATATCGCGCACACACACACACACACACACACACACACACACATATATATATATATATTTCTCTTTATTACATATTTTTTGTTTATTTCTATATACATATGTGTATTTTAATCTCATGATATTTTTTATTATCTATGTGTAATCAGTCAGTCATTTAATCTAATGTGTACAGGTAGACCAATGCATTCAGATGATTCCTTACCATATTTATCTCCATCCTCTCCCATGGCAGTGATTTTTTTGCCGAGCACCTGGACATGTTTTCCGCTGGTCCGACTGTATAGTTGGTAAACCCGATGGTGTTTCCGGCTCAGGCCGTCCCGCACCCCTGTCTGGTTCTCTACGTGTACTCCAAAGTTAACATTGTCCACCGCTAACACCTGCACAAACGCAGGAGTCAGTCGCAAATCACTTTCATTGATTTATGAACTATCAATTGATATATGGTTTTATTATCGGTAACACATGCAGACTGTAAGCACCTGTAATGGGCTGTAGAACAGTAACACGACCTGGAAGCATCTGGCCAAAGAGAAATAGAAAAGACACATGTGATTGTGGGACATCTGCATTTGCTCTAGTGGCTTTTCTAACTTCTGCAGGGGAGACTGAGGTTGGATGTCACATTTTTTAGTTTTAGTTGAATATCTCTAGTGCATAAAATGTTAAGATAAGCCAATTAGGTGCAAATGAAAGCTTAAGTGTTTAGATAAAAAGAGACACAGTATTAAAAAATATTTCCCTTTTTTTTTAAATTCATGATATTATTTTATGGTTGGTTGGCACAGTGTTAAAAGACTACAGTTATAAGAAGGATGCAACATGAAGAAAAGATGAAAATGTTTATTTTAACCCAAACTAACACCACATGTGAGTGTCTGCATGTATTTAAAGATCAATGTTCAAATCTGCTATGAATTGTTAATAATACTTTATACATATGCCAACCAGCCTTGCTCACTTTCTTTTCCTAAATGATGTCAGCCAGCCATCATAATGTATCACAGGCTTCCAAATCTACCAAAATGTAATTGCTTCCCATTTTTATAAACCAAGATTCATATGTTTTACATCTTTCTCTAATTATTTTTAGCTAGTGAGGTTAAGTGCTTTTTATTTTACCATAAAAAATTAAAATGGTGTCCTGACCTCGACAGGTTTAAATCTATTACTATAGATCAGGAGGGCAAATACTCAAAAGTGATTTTGTGACCACCTGAATATGACCCATGAATGAACCCTAATTCAACCAACTCCAGTCCATTTTATGACACTACTCGGTGAACAAAATATTACTACTGATTTTCATATATGGGCAAACAATGCTCAATTTCTGTGTGGATTATGAGCATGCTGTTAATTTCTAAATTTCTGACAGCAAAAAAAAAAAAAAAAAAGGCAATGTAACTGTCTGCAGATCATAAAAAGGAATACAAAAATAAAAATCTAAATCTGAATTTATTTAAGAAATAAATTCTGGCATAAGTAGTGGTATATTGTTATGATATATAAAATAAATTAATAAAAATAAGTGAATGATTTTTATTTTAAATTGTTATATATATATATATATATATATATATATATAAACATCTGGCCACATAATTGAAGTCACTGTGGTGTCACTAAAATGAAGGAAGCCATTTTGTTGTCAAGTGTCAAGAAAACCGTAAAATCATAAAGACCATAAAACCATAAACCACTTTAGGCCCTCATGACTGTGTGCCAGATGTATATATATAAAAAAAATGTATCTTAAAAAATAATACAAAATACAGTGTGTGTATATATATATATATATATATATATATATATATATATATATATATATACATATGGTAATTTAGCTATGTTTTAATTTAATTTTGTGACATCCTTATTTGTCACTGACCAACACAGGACTTATACTACAATCTAAGCAGGATTCAGAGCTAGGAAGTCTCATCCTGAGTGTGCATGCTGCTGTTATCTGAGGAGACACTGGGTGGGATGTGTTATTATGAGAACACAGCATCTGCTGAGGCTATCGTCTGACCCAGAGATGGGAAACACAACAAATGCTCAGGCTGGACAAAACGGTGGACCCATCAGTAGATGGAGACTCGCTACAATACAGCCTTCAACTCAAACTGAATAATTACACGTGAAACTTACAGCACGACAGCAGAGGACAGGATGGACTGCATCGCTCCAGCGCTTCTATCACCCCGGACAGTGAGATCTTTGAGGCGATGGGTTTAAAAACTGGAGCCAAAACCGGACACAGACCCAGGTGAGCATCTGAGCGCGTGTTGGAGGATTGTTCAGAGAGAGTCTTCTCGCGAGCAAACCTGTTCAGATGTAACGTTATGCTGAAGAACGACAGGTGAAAAACAGGTCATCCTCCTGCGTGACCCCACACTCCACATGACACACTGACAATAGATGGATATTAAAAAGCTTCCCAGTGTTCCTTCCTGCAATATCCTCAAGAACGCTGCTGTCTTCACACAAAAAACGCAGAATTCAGGGGTCCTCCTGCCCTTTAAGAAGTCTTTGCTAGATTTTCTCCTTTTCCAGGCTTCTTTTGTTTGGCTGTGGGGTGGAAAGGACCCCTCTCTCGCCACAGGACAGTGCGTTTGCTGAATGAGAAGGAAGCGCAGCTGAAGTGGAACGGAGATGGGCGGGGTGCGCGCAGGGGCAGGGATGATGATGGGACGATGTTTCTAGCTCACTTATCATCACCAAGGTGGGGCGATGGAAGAGAAGCGCTTCGACCGTCCAGCAATAACCGAATTCAAAACTTTCTGCACTTTGAAACTGCTTACATAAACCGAGAGACCTTTTATTAAACGGAAAGCGTTCGGGAAGGTCTGGACGTCCCGCTTAAAGGTGTATTCAGTCGTTATTTCGCGCAGTAAAACGTTAAACAGTGTTTTGAGAAATACCACGTGCGATAAGATTCAAGTCCTGTCAGTTTTGCAGAAAAAAAAGCGGTTTTAATCTACACGGAGCGGGGCGCCCCCTCATGGTGGCCGCCATGTTGACATCACATCGCCTTGTCATTCAACTGGCCAAGTTTCTACTAATAATATTGAGTAATTAAAGCATTTTTAGGCGTTTTACATAAAAATACATTTAAACAAAAGAGGAAAAACTAAACATGCACACTCCCTCTCTCTCACACACACACACACACACATCCTCTTCCAGAAGTTTCTAATGGAGTGATAAAACAAACAACCCACAAACAGCTACCTACCACCATAAAAATCAGTCGTGATTAAATCTAGAATACAGATATGTGTCGTGTAAGGTAGAGAAAAACAAATGAACAGTAGTAAAATGATAACTATAAACAAACAAGCAACAGTGCATCCACACCAACAGGTGTCAGTATAAAGCGGAAAACCACTGACACTCTCTTGGCAAATAAGCGCCAGCTAAACCTAAACAAACACTTACTTAGTGCATCTCCTAAAATTTAGATTTCTGTTAAACCTAAAAGGGATACTGAGCAATATTAGGCCATATTTAAACACTTCAAAATAGAAGAGAGGGTGTGAGAGAGGTATGTAAGCAACAAGTCGTTCCAAAATGAACATTTCACAGGGATTTCAGAAACACCGCCCGTTTTCCCCCCTCCTCTGACCACGATAGAACCGCAGACACCCGGGTCAGCCAACAAGCGCCAGCACTGCATGCTCCTCCACCCCCCTTTTCTCGCCCCAGCACCCCTGTGCCCCATCCAGGAGGAGCAATAGATGTGTGCGAGTGAAGGAGAGAGATGTAAATTAGCGGGTAGCTAGACAGGTCACGGCCCGCTTGGCGGTTTTGAACATCCTAAATGAGCCGTGTCACATTTCCAAAATACTATAACTCATTTCCTCTCACCTTAAAAATCCCGTAATTTCCAGAGACAACAAACATTTTTGATTAGTGTAATGGTTTGATATTTCAGCTCCACTGGAGAGCATTGAGCAATTAGCAGGTCATAATGATCTGATATTCAACGTACACACACCCGGTTGTGCGAACAGCTATATTAGACTTACAGTTAGGAAGCCTGGCTGACTGGATCACAGTCACCATTGTGATTGTATAACCTTTTGTACCAGTATTTCTCTGCTCTTTGTCTTTCAGTGTCTGGACTTCGGGCCCTCCACCCAGATTGAATTTTTAGATGAAGTCCAGAGATCTTCATGTGAAAGGTATCAAATACGCATTCTCCCAGACCTCTTTGAATTTCAATATTCTGTTTTAGTTTTCTTGAAGGAACATTCATGTTGATTACCAAAAAAAACTCCCTTGTTTTCTTAAAAAAAAAAAAAAAATCAAGGTTACAGTGTTTTAAATCCTTCATAAATCAAGCATATTTACTTCCATTGTGAGGCAATTACAATGGAAGTAAATGGGGCCAGATTTTGGAGGATTTAAAAGCAGAAATGTGAACACTGAAATACTTTTCTTAAAACTTGTGCATTCTTTAAGCTGTAAAGTTATTTAATGAATCATTTTTATGGTTGTTTTTAAAGGTTCAGGGTTTATGGTATTGCATTGTAATGTTGACAAAGCAGTAAAACTGAATATAAGTTTATGTAGAACATTTTAGGCAAGGCAAGTTTATTTATACTATTGAAACAGTAAGTACAGTGAGTGAAACAGTGAGACAGATTGGCAAACACACTCTCATCTGTACTTATTGTATGTTTTGGTAAATTGGTGGCTAATTTGTATCAGTTTGTAAAATCTCACTCGTAGGAAACTGACAGTTGGGTTTAAACCGACATTAAACATTTCATGTTTTCCTTTGTCTTTGTTTGAGTGTTACAAGCTGTTTGTGCATATATAAGATCCTTAAAGTCGCAAAGATTCGCAAAGTCTCAACCCCAAAGAGTTATTCTTTCTAAAAATTAAGACTTAAGACACGCCTTGCAAAAATGCCTTATTTAAACGCCCCCACAAATCTACGTCACTGGGAATATTTGCATAAAACCGGCCAAATACGCAAAGAAAGAAGGTGTAACTTTTATTCTCGCTGTAGTATTGTTCCTGCCGCCATGTCTTGAAGACGCTGTGTGTTTCCAAATATGGTAAAGGGCGTAACATTTCTGTCACACGCTTGAGGTATTCAGCCAATCAGTGCACACTGCGCTTTTCAGAATGATGAGCTTTGTAAAAATTGATGCGTTTCAGAAAGGCAGGGCAGAGGAGCAACATAAATATACGGCATATGGAAAATAATGTGTTTGTTAACCTTAAACTGCTTAAAAACAGTGCAAATAGTGTTCTTTTTAGCAATGTCATAGACCTTCATGCTTATGTTTTTTTTTTCTTCATTAAATTTGTATCTATATGAGTCACATCATATGAATTTATACAAAATTGCTTCCAAACTTGTTGATAGCCAAACAGTTGATGGTAGCCATTGACTTCCATAGTATGGAAGAAAATACTATGGCAGTCAATGGCTACCGTCAAATTTTTGGTTAACAACATTCTTCAAAATATGTTTGTTTTTTTTTTGTCTTCAACAGAAGAAAGAAACTCATGCAGGTTTGGAACAATATGAGGGTGAGTAAATGATAACAGAATTTTTTTGGGTGGGTGGACCATTCCTTTAAGTTTTCTCATGAGTTCGGGACTGGATTGGCCCCATTCACTTCCATTGTAAGTGCCTCACTGTTTAGTTTTAAAATGTGTTCTAAATTTAAAAGGATAGCAGACCACAACTATTATCTCACAGAGTAACAATCTCCTTGGAATCAGTTTCACAACAATATCCTTCCAGCTGATAAACAATTAAAAAACTGACAGCCAATCAGAATCCATCCTGCTTTAAAGAGCTCAAGCATTTAAAGTGGCAGGTGACAAAACTGCAGAATGCACTAAGGATAAACAGAATGTTATTGCGCGTTTGTGCTAAATCTTTACAGTTACCATTCTTGGCGTAAACACAGGCCTTTAGACAGTGGAAATGAATTCTTGTGGATATCAACATTATACCAGAACTGCTGTAGACTGTGCACATGATTTCTCATACACCAAAGCGCTTATGAATATCAATATTTGAAATCAAAGGCTCCGTCAAAGCTTTGGCTGAATGGTTTGAATGTGTTCGCAGTCCAGAACCGAGCATAGTTCATCTGTTCTCTCAATGGAGTTGCTCTCCCCCCTTCCAAGCTCTTTTTTTAATCCACCGCTCTTGTCCATTTCTACCAGTTTCAGACAAAATAGGAGTTTCTCCTTCTTCTATTTGTCTCCCTCTGTCTCGTTCTTTCTCTTCCTTTTGGCCCATCTTCCCTCTTTCCAGACTTTGAAGGGAGTTCAGACTTCTAATATAAGACAGGTCCCTACCACAACAAAGGAGTCAGCTTTGAGTTTGAATAAACACTTTCTCTCCTTTTTCTGCCTGTCTGTACCCCACTCCCATTTTTCCTTCTCTGTGTTATTTCTCTCTTGGCCCGTGCTGAAGTATGAGCACTTGTTATGCGTTCTCCATGGTAGCCTTTCTTCTGGAATAGATTAGCAGGCCGGGGAGGAAGGGGAAGCGGCGGCAAACCGAAGTCGGCGGAGGGAGACGAAGGTGTAAAAGGGAGTGAAGTGTGAAAAGAAAGGGCTAGAGCGATGGAAAAAGGAAGCGAGGAGCTGAATAATGGGGGGAAAGGAGGATCGTGGAATGACAGAGAAGGAAAGAAGGTCACTGTAGGTAACAGAAACACACGCTGTTTGGCTCGCAGCCGTTGTTTTTTTTCTTTTGAAACTCAGCTGTGATGGATGTCATCACGCTGGCGATTGCGCCCCAAAATACTTTGCGTGTTTCACAAGCCCTCTTTTCAGCTTCCCCATGCCCATTGTCATCTCTGGACTCTTTCCTCGTTCTACGGCTTATTAACCCACACTCGGTCACTTCCCAGCTCGCATTTGCAATGTATAACATCATGAGCTGTCATCACTCCGCTCCCCTTCCCTCCCTCCTTTCTGGCTGGGTTAAAACCACAGGTCTCCTCTCTCTGTGCGCTGGCGAGAGCACATGACCACAGCCACTGAACTGCAAGTACGTAAATGGACATTCTCTACCTCCTTTCTGCATAGTGGGAACGAATTTGTTTTAGTGTGCCGACCACAGGTCTCTTGTAACCACACAGACACATGCTCACGCAGACGCACTTTTTATATGTATTTGTATGCGAGTTTTGGTTAAAAGAGAATCGTATTGTCGAGTTATGTACTTCCAGCTTCTAATTAATCCAATCTGCCTGCAATATGTCGACGTAAACGACATTAGCGCTGCCTAAAACAACTCGCCGATTCCAGATTTCTGTAAGTAGCAAGAGGAAAAAGAATGTGTGTGCGTTTGAATTGCTAATAGGTAGAACTGTTCCTTTGAGCTTTGTGGAAAAAGTGTTTAACATTCAGGCAGGGCCGTCCTCACAGACTGCCCGAATTCCTCAAATCTGTCAGCCGTGCTAGCCAGCTGTCACTCACCTCTAATTTGCTACAACATCATTGACCTTAGGGCTTCTGGCAAATAAACACACATATACGCTGACAAAAAAAGAAAACGAAAACGAGAAAAAACAAATTCTTGTGAGTCTTGTGAGGAGCAGTTTTTTGTGCTTTTTCTGATGCTGGAATGTTGGGTTGCATTATCGTCAAGTTTTGCAAGAGCTGTGCGGCTGCCAGGTGCTTTAGCAAACATGCTATTCTACAGAGTACGTCTGTATATTTTGGGGAACTGTTGTTTTAACCCAGCGGTTTATTCTGCTGTTTGAGCAACAACATTGACTCAGAAGGATTAACTGCCCTGAATACATAGAAATGAAGGCTGCGATGAAATATGAGATGGATAAACATAAATAAGAACAGGTGCATTCCATACCATAAGAAATTTGTGTGTGTG